>JZKD02S1426177.1:0-11108 GCA_000966675.3 Picea glauca | reverse complement strand
TTCAGTGGAAGTTAACGCCACCATTCCAGGTGCCTTCCACCACCTTTCATCAGCCATTGTGGTCTCTTTTCAGCTCATCCCCCTCCCAGTAGTCTTGCAACATATATTCATAACATTATTTGCATTTATCAACCTTTTATACTAAGGTCCATTCAAAATCACACATTCACATCTTTGAGTCTGCCATAGTTCTTGGCCAGTATAGTTATTTTTACAGAATGGGGGAAACAGGGTGTTACAATTTCCACATAATCAACACATGGCCTCAGAGACCTCTAACACTGGAAATGCATCGAGTGGGAATCAAAACCCCTTGACACATGAAGGTGGCCATCTCTGTGTCAATATGGTCAAGTCTCAGATTGATGTAGCCACTTGATCTTGTGATTACTATTCTTCACAGAATTTTGTAGGTCCAGAGTCTCCCCCTCCTCCAGAAACACCCTTACATATCGAAAAGTTGGAACCTCTACCATGTATTCCGAAAGGAGTACTAAAATGCTCTTCCCACAATTCTAATGTCAGATATTCCTAGAACTATTCGATTTTTGAAGATCTGGGTCAAACCCCTTGTGCGATGTCGGCTTTGGATGTGCTCCATATGTTTCCTTCATAGAGGAACATCTTGTTATCTTCCTAAGGATCTGTAGACCCATGTGGCTCGAAGGTTATTAATTTTGATGTCACAGATGTTAGGCCTTTCTTACCTTACCACACGGCCTTTCAAATCCATGTGGAGTACAAAACAATTACCATCAAAAGCACTATAATTGATGAAGGTGCTCTGACATGCGTGATGTCCCTAACCTATTGGAAATCCATTGGCTCTCTGACTCTATCCCAATATATGACTATGTTGAATGCTTTTGATGGGAATTCATTCCGACCCCATGGAATTCTTCCCACTTTTCCGATCCAGTTAGGTGGAAAGACAATGGAGGTTGATGTTGAGGTGGTGGATGCACCGCTTGACTATAGTTTACTACTGGGGAATAATTGGACTTATGACATGAAAACAATCATGTCATTTTTTTTTCGCACTCTATATTTTCCTCACGAAGGGAAAATAATGACGATTGATCAATTTTATTTTGTGCACGCTATTTCTAATGCATCAGTTGGACCTTCACTCTCTGTGATCGAAAATTCTCAGTAGGAAACTAAGGATGTTGGTGTCAGAATGTATTCCTCTATCATTGGTATATTTGATTTTGTGGCACAAATTCATCACATTCATGCCATTTCCAGTGAGTCTTCATCGTTGATGAGGTTTGTTCCTTTCCGTACTTCATATTTCAACGACCCTTGGACCTTACCTTCCCTAACTATGTCATACAAAGGTCAGTCACACATTGGGATGGAAATGCCACTGTCAGCGACATAATTTGTGTATCATTCTACTCTTGACGCTACTACCAACCCGGATCCTTTCTCCTCGCATAGGGACGAGGAGGATCCTGTTCTAGATTCTGTATGGGCCATCGAATCATCTTGTTGGCATGATTTCCTCGATGATAGTTTACCTTTTGGTCAATCCATATTAGAGGCCATGTATGGTTCTGATAGGCATTGGGACAATATGCATCATCGCTCCTATTTCCTCCTAGATCTTATTAGGATCAAACAAGATGAATTTAGATCTACCTTAAGTGAGATGGCCAGTCACCCTGTGATTCCATTATATACGCATGGTATTTATGCCAAAGGAAACATGGAGAATATTTCTCCTACCATCATGATTGACATCTCTCGAATTATTGGAAAAGTTAAGAATGCATATATCGATGTGGATTGTTCGTCTAGAGAAATTCATATCTACATTGATATCTTCAAATAATTCCGTGTTGTATTCACTTGGTCGTACGAATAGATTCCAGGGATCGACCCCAACATTTTTGAACATGATATCAAGACCTATCCGAATGATAGACCTGTTCAACAATGTCTTAGAGATGTTAATCCTAGGAAAGACCCTGCTATTAAGGCAGAGGTAGAAAAACTACTTAATGATGGTTTCATCTACCTACTTCCCTTGAATAAATGGGTGTCCAAACCTGTTCCTGTGAATAAAAAACAAGGAATCATCTGTGTATGTATGGATTTTATAGACCTGAACAAGGCTTGTCCTAAAGATAACTTCCCGACTCCTTTCATTGACCAGATTCTTGAGAGTGCAAGAGAAGAAAAATACTTTCTTTTATGGAGATATTTTTCATGGTAAAATCAAACTCAAATAAAACTTGAGGATCAACATAAGATGACATTTATTTTTCCTTGGGGTACTTTTTCATACCAGAAAATTCCTTTCGGCCTTAAAAATGACGAAGAAACCTTCCAACGCGCCATAAGATTTTCTTTTCATGATCTCAAGAATATTTTTGAGGCTTACCTAGATGATATTGTTGCTCACTCTCTCAAGAGAGTAGATCACTCCACTCACCTTCAATTAATAATTGAAATATGTCGTTACTATCGCATTCGATTGAACCCTCACAAGTGCATATTTTGCTTTAGGTCTGGCTATCTTTTAGGATTCTTAGTATCTGAGCATGGGATAATGGTAGATCCTATGAATTTTGATGAAATACTTTGATTTCCTCCCTCGCAAAACATTCAACAACTTCAAGGTTTACAGGGGTAGGCTAATTTCTTGTGTCGGTTCATAGTGAGATATGGAAATTGTTATAGAAAGATTTTCCTCACCCTATGCAATCTTGCACAAAGGGACTTTTTTCTGTTTCCCTATGCATAATTGAAGTCCCTTTTTCGAAATCCCAGAGATAAAAACATGAATTTTCCACATATATGCTCCCTACCTATATTACAACATGAGTATACATAGGTTGCACCACTACAACCCACATACATCGAGATTTGTGCCCAAAATTAGAAAATGGTGTCGGGTTTCCATGTCACGTCATGAGATCAATAATCCTTGTCCTTCCATATAATGGAAACATTCCAACTCGACCCTTCAGTTCCACTTGAAGGCTACAAATGGGCCAAATCCGAGCTATGGAAAAGAGGAGAAGAATTCAACTTTGAGAGCAAAGTTACTATGGAGAAATTATTCACTTCATATTGAGTCTGCATCCCTTTCTCCTTTAAGTTTGAACACATTGTTCATCCCCCAAGATCTTCCTTACATGATTGAGGACCTCGTTGTCTCTCTTATATGAACTTGCCTTTGGTGGAGGATTGAAGTGGTGGAGGCCCAACTATAAGGGACTTAGTTTCTCGGTCCCGAACCATGCCGACACAGAAATTTGTAATTTATTCACTTCTGTTGGTTACCTTTTAATAGAAACACTCTTTTCTCATCCAATTAATATATTGCAAATATTTGAATTGTTATTACATGGGAGTATTTTTTATGAATGTTGATGGATTATGCTATTGAATGTGATAACATTATATATTATCTCCATATGATTGCATTTCTTGGTTGTTGAGGACTGGTTTTAGGTGTATTGCTTTGGGTCAAGTGCTCAACGATGGACTTCATCGAATGTATAGAAGAGGTAGGACTTTTATCTTGTCTTGCTAGCATATTTGTTTCTATAGAATACTTGATATTAGAGTTGATTTATGCAATCATTTCCATCTGTTTTGGTTTACCCCTCACCATAGAGAGATTTTCCTCGTAACAAAATTGGCGACCATACTGGGGAAATAATCTTCTTTTTCAGGGTTTGGAGTGTTTTTCTCCTTAGATTGCTCTCATTTATATTGATTTTCTTGTTGTATGATTTCTCGACAGCCTCTTTTCACTCTGAGTTTAATTTTCTTAGCCTTCTCCTTAGCATGGCTATGTTTTGACACATATACGTGGGTTTTGTTTTCTGACAGTCATGTACATACGTGTGTTGTCCTTCTGCAAGAAGCATATTTACATGCTTTTCCCTTAAACAATCACATACATCACCCTTTGTTTCTTTTTTGCTAGGTTTGATGATTGTTGGGAAGGGTTTGATGATTGTTGAGTCTTCTTGGGTCTCTGTCATGACTGTTAAGTTTTTGTGGAATTACAATAAACCTTTCTTTGGTTGAATTTTTGGGCGGTCTCTTTCTCATCATCCTTTTCATTTGATTGTCCTTGCATATTGGGTTGGGAATTTTTCTCCTTGATATCCTACTTGGTTTGTCTCTTTTTACATACAATAGAGTTTTTATATCAAGATGTTGTTCAGTCCTTGCATTTTTATTCCCTTATATTGAAAATACAAAAATATTAGGTGTTTTACATTGATAGCATTTGATTTTTATGTCCTTATCATTAATCTTAGTACTTGTAAGGAAATATTGTAGAACTGAATTGAGAATTGCATTCTGAAAAGCATATCATTTATTGAAAATTTAAGTTAGGACTTTTCATTATATTCATATTCATTTATTTTACTTATTGAGTCATAACATCACTAGTTTCACGACTGCACCTTTTTTAGTAAGAAAGTCCACTAAAAGTAACGCTATAATTTAAAATTGATTAGTAACGATTTTATCTTTATAGGGTGCACAAACTAGCTTAGGATTTAGAACCTTGGAATAGGATTTTGTGAGTAAACTTATCCAAGTCTATTAAATCAACATATGTGTTTGACTAAGGGAGTGGAGAAATCCATTGTATAATCGGTAATATCAGGAGGCTCCGCTTACACTGGAGTTAAGCACAAGGTCACATGAGGTTGGTTGAAGGGAAATCCCCCCGATACGTTCTTAGCGTCAGATATATTGCTAGGGATCTATTTGTATATTTGGATCTTGCTAGTAACCTTACCTCTATGAGAGGCAGTGCTTTCAAGGTTTTAGGGTTTTCTAACCTATCCATGCAGTGGTCCTGACTTACGACTATTTTCCTGTGCATCGGTTATACCATGGTTTCTTATTTTCTTGACATANGAGGATCAACATAAGATGACATTTATTTTTCCTTGGGGTACTTTTTCATACCAGAAAATTCCTTTCGGCCTTAAAAACGACGAAGAAACCTTCCAACGCGCCATAAGATTTTCTTTTCATAATCTCAAGAATATTTTTGAGGCTTACCTAGATGATATTGTTGCTCACTCTCTCAAGAGAGTAGATCACTCCACTCACCTTCAATTAATAATTGAAATATGTCATTACTATTGCATTCGATTGAACCCTCACAAGTGCATATTTTGCTTTAGGTCTGGCTATCTTTTAGGATTCTTAGTATCTGAGAATGGGATAATGGTAGATCCTATGAATTTTGATGAAATACTTTGATTTCCTCCCTCGCAAAACATTCAAAAACTTCAAGGTTTACAGGGGTAGGCTAATTTCTTGTGTCGGTTCATAGTGAGATATGGAAATTGTTATAGAAATATTTTCCTCACCCTATGCAATCTTGCACAAAGGGAATTTTTTCTATTTCCCTATGCATAATTGAAGTCCCTTTTTCGAAATCCCAGAGATAAAAACATGAATTTTCCACATATATGCTCCCTACCTATATTACAACATGAGTATACATAGGTTGCACCACTACAACCCACATACATCGAGATTTGTGCCCAAAATTAGAAAATGGTGTCGGGTTTCCATGTCACGTCATGAGATCAATAATCCTTGTCCTTCCATATAATGGAAACATTCCAACTCGACCCTTCAGTTCCACTTGAAGGCTACAAATGGGCCAAATCCGAGCTATGGAAAAGAGGAGAAGAATTCAACTTTGAGAGCAAAGTTACTATGGAGAAATTATTCACTTCATATTGAGTCTGCATCCCTTTCTCCTTTAAGTTTGAACACATTGTTCATCCCCCAAGATCTTCCTTACATGATTGAGGACCTCGTTGTCTCTCTTATATGAACTTGCCTTTGGTGGAGGATTGAAGTGGTGGAGGCCCAACTATAAGGGACTTAGTTTCTCGGTCCCGAACCATGCCGACACAGAAATTTGTAATTTATTCACTTCTGTTGGTTACCTTTTAATAGAAACACTCTTTTCTCATCCAATTAATATATTGCAAATATTTGAATTGTTATTACATGGGAGTATTTTTTATGAATGTTGATGGATTATGCTATTGAATGTGATAACATTATATATTATCTCCATATGATTGCATTTCTTGGTTGTTGAGGACTGGTTTTAGGTGTATTGCTTTGGGTCAAGTGCTCAACGATGGACTTCATCGAATGTATAGAAGAGGTAGGACTTTTATCTTGTCTTGCTAGCATATTTGTTTCTATAGAATACTTGATATTAGAGTTGATTTATGCAATCATTTCCATCTGTTTTGGTTTACCCCTCACCATAGAGAGATTTTCCTCGTAACAAAATTGGCGACCATACTGGGGAAATAATCTTCTTTTTCAGGGTTTGGAGTGTTTTTCTCCTTAGATTGCTCTCATTTATATTGATTTTCTTGTTGTATGATTTCTCGACAGCCTCTTTTCACTCTGAGTTTAATTTTCTTAGCCTTCTCCTTAGCATGGCTATGTTTTGACACATATACGTGGGTTTTGTTTTCTGACAGTCATGTACATACGTGTGTTGTCCTTCTGCAAGAAGCATATTTACATGCTTTTCCCTTAAACAATCACATACATCACCCTTTGTTTCTTTTTTGCTAGGTTTGATGATTGTTGGGAAGGGTTTGATGATTGTTGAGTCTTCTTGGGTCTCTGTCATGACTGTTAAGTTTTTGTGGAATTACAATAAACCTTTCTTTGGTTGAATTTTTGGGCGGTCTCTTTCTCATCATCCTTTTCATTTGATTGTCCTTGCATATTGGGTTGGGAATTTTTCTCCTTGATATCCTACTTGGTTTGTCTCTTTTTACATACAATAGAGTTTTTATATCAAGATGTTGTTCAGTCCTTGCATTTTTATTCCCTTATATTGAAAATACAAAAATATTAGGTGTTTTACATTGATAGCATTTGATTTTTATGTCCTTATCATTAATCTTAGTACTTGTAAGGAAATATTGTAGAACTGAATTGAGAATTGCATTCTGAAAAGCATATCATTTATTGAAAATTTAAGTTAGGACTTTTCATTATATTCATATTCATTTATTTTACTTATTGAGTCATAACATCACTAGTTTCACGACTGCACCTTTTTTAGTAAGAAAGTCCACTAAAAGTAACGCTATAATTTAAAATTGATTAGTAACGATTTTATCTTTATAGGGTGCACAAACTAGCTTAGGATTTAGAACCTTGGAATAGGATTTTGTGAGTAAACTTATCCAAGTCTATTAAATCAACATATGTGTTTGACTAAGGGAGTGGAGAAATCCATTGTATAATCGGTAATATCAGGAGGCTCCGCTTACACTGGAGTTAAGCACAAGGTCACATGAGGTTGGTTGAAGGGAAATCCCCCCGATACGTTCTTAGCGTCAGATATATTGCTAGGGATCTATTTGTATATTTGGATCTTGCTAGTAACCTTACCTCTATGAGAGGCAGTGCTTTCAAGGTTTTAGGGTTTTCTAACCTATCCATGCAGTGGTCCTGACTTACGACTATTTTCCTGTGCATCGGTTATACCATGGTTTCTTATTTTCTTGACATAGGTACCCCATAGGTTACTTGCAGGGGTTATTTTGTAGGTACCATGGGTCAGATAAGGGTCGGACAACACACAACCTTTATGGAGGATTACCTCTACGGGGGGATCTCACTGATTGGTTGTTAAGCCCATGAGGGACCTTATAACTGATTTTTTTACCTTCGATATGTAGTAGAGGAGTCTCAGGCCCCTCTTGGGAAAGGCATACCTACTTTAGAAAGGGAGGTCCCTTTTAGCCACTTTATTCTATTTGTGTGCATATTGGTCATTTGATTATTTTTGGTGTGCTCTTTGATTACTAGTTGGCCTTAGGATTTGTTTTTTATATCTCGAGTCTTGAGTCATCGTGGATACAGACCAGCTTCCCCGCAGGTCTCACCGCCTGTTACAGTTACCACCACATTTNTTTCCCTATGCATAATTGAAGTCCCTTTTTCGAAATCCCAGAGATAAAAACATGAATTTTCCACATATATGCTCCCTACCTATATTACAACATGAGTATACATAGGTTGCACCACTACAACCCACATACATCGAGATTTGTGCCCAAAATTAGAAAATGGTGTCGGGTTTCCATGTCACGTCATGAGATCAATAATCCTTGTCCTTCCATATAATGGAAACATTCCAACTCGACCCTTCAGTTCCACTTGAAGGCTACAAATGGGCCAAATCCGAGCTATGGAAAAGAGGAGAAGAATTCAACTTTGAGAGCAAAGTTACTATGGAGAAATTATTCACTTCATATTGAGTCTGCATCCCTTTCTCCTTTAAGTTTGAACACATTGTTCATCCCCCAAGATCTTCCTTACATGATTGAGGACCTCGTTGTCTCTCTTATATGAACTTGCCTTTGGTGGAGGATTGAAGTGGTGGAGGCCCAACTATAAGGGACTTAGTTTCTCGGTCCCGAACCATGCCGACACAGAAATTTGTAATTTATTCACTTCTGTTGGTTACCTTTTAATAGAAACACTCTTTTCTCATCCAATTAATATATTGCAAATATTTGAATTGTTATTACATGGGAGTATTTTTTATGAATGTTGATGGATTATGCTATTGAATGTGATAACATTATATATTATCTCCATATGATTGCATTTCTTGGTTGTTGAGGACTGGTTTTAGGTGTATTGCTTTGGGTCAAGTGCTCAACGATGGACTTCATCGAATGTATAGAAGAGGTAGGACTTTTATCTTGTCTTGCTAGCATATTTGTTTCTATAGAATACTTGATATTAGAGTTGATTTATGCAATCATTTCCATCTGTTTTGGTTTACCCCTCACCATAGAGAGATTTTCCTCGTAACAAAATTGGCGACCATACTGGGGAAATAATCTTCTTTTTCAGGGTTTGGAGTGTTTTTCTCCTTAGATTGCTCTCATTTATATTGATTTTCTTGTTGTATGATTTCTCGACAGCCTCTTTTCACTCTGAGTTTAATTTTCTTAGCCTTCTCCTTAGCATGGCTATGTTTTGACACATATACGTGGGTTTTGTTTTCTGACAGTCATGTACATACGTGTGTTGTCCTTCTGCAAGAAGCATATTTACATGCTTTTCCCTTAAACAATCACATACATCACCCTTTGTTTCTTTTTTGCTAGGTTTGATGATTGTTGGGAAGGGTTTGATGATTGTTGAGTCTTCTTGGGTCTCTGTCATGACTGTTAAGTTTTTGTGGAATTACAATAAACCTTTCTTTGGTTGAATTTTTGGGCGGTCTCTTTCTCATCATCCTTTTCATTTGATTGTCCTTGCATATTGGGTTGGGAATTTTTCTCCTTGATATCCTACTTGGTTTGTCTCTTTTTACATACAATAGAGTTTTTATATCAAGATGTTGTTCAGTCCTTGCATTTTTATTCCCTTATATTGAAAATACAAAAATATTAGGTGTTTTACATTGATAGCATTTGATTTTTATGTCCTTATCATTAATCTTAGTACTTGTAAGGAAATATTGTAGAACTGAATTGAGAATTGCATTCTGAAAAGCATATCATTTATTGAAAATTTAAGTTAGGACTTTTCATTATATTCATATTCATTTATTTTACTTATTGAGTCATAACATCACTAGTTTCACGACTGCACCTTTTTTAGTAAGAAAGTCCACTAAAAGTAACGCTATAATTTAAAATTGATTAGTAACGATTTTATCTTTATAGGGTGCACAAACTAGCTTAGGATTTAGAACCTTGGAATAGGATTTTGTGAGTAAACTTATCCAAGTCTATTAAATCAACATATGTGTTTGACTAAGGGAGTGGAGAAATCCATTGTATAATCGGTAATATCAGGAGGCTCCGCTTACACTGGAGTTAAGCACAAGGTCACATGAGGTTGGTTGAAGGGAAATCCCCCCGATACGTTCTTAGCGTCAGATATATTGCTAGGGATCTATTTGTATATTTGGATCTTGCTAGTAACCTTACCTCTATGAGAGGCAGTGCTTTCAAGGTTTTAGGGTTTTCTAACCTATCCATGCAGTGGTCCTGACTTACGACTATTTTCCTGTGCATCGGTTATACCATGGTTTCTTATTTTCTTGACATAAGTACCACATAGGTTACTTGCAGGGGTTATTTTGTAGGTACCATGGGTCAGATAAGGGTCGGACAACACACAACCTTTATGGAGGATTACCTCTACGGGGGGATCTCACTAATTGGTTGTTAAGTCCATGAGGGACCTTATAACTGATTTTTTTACCTTCGATATGTAGTAGAGGAGTCTCAGGCCCCTCTTGGGAGAGGCATACCTACTTTAGAAAGGAAGGTCCCTTTTAGACACTTTATTCTATTTGTGTGCATATTGGTCATTTGATTATTTTTGGTGTGCTCTTTGATTACTAGTTGGCCTTAGGATTTGTTTTTTATATCTCGAGTCTTGAGTCATCATGGATACAGACCATCTTCCCCGCAGGTCTCACTGCCTGTTACAGTTACCACCACATTTTGAGTCTTTTCCTTCTAAAAGCTATAGAGTTATCAAACGTAGTATACACACCTCGACTTATCAGAATTGTGATCATACAAGGATGAGTACTAAACCCATTCATCAAGATACTGGGATCGCTTCAACTCCCATACCTACTATAGTTAATGGTACCCCTTAGACACCTTCAACCACAATGGTTGTAGTGATGGAGGTGCCTATCATCACTTCTTCCCTTCCTATAGTGAATTCTCAACCTATAGACACAAACCATTTTGTGTCTCTTGGTCACTCACCAAGCTATAATGTCTAGTCCATCCCTATGGCTAGTCTTTTTTCCTATGGTATGCCAAATTTCACATCACAATTTTCAAACTCCATCCCAGCAGCTGGTATGAATGATAGCATTGGACTTGGGGGAACAACTCTTCCATATACTCCATTCTCCTTTGGTGGAACTCATGCCCCTCAAATAAATCCAACCATTAGAGGCATTCCTCCTCTTAATCCCAGGCTTAATCCTGTTACTTCTGGAAGGAGTAACTAAAATGGAAAAAAATATATTGCTTATGGTTTGTCCTTTACACCTACATCCTCTTTGTTAATTA
>JZKD02S1426166.1:0-11108 GCA_000966675.3 Picea glauca | reverse complement strand
CAAACCAAAGATTAAAGTCTAATGAAATCAAGCAATGAGGTGTAAGTAGGGAGGGCTTAGGATTAGGGGTTCTCACTAAATCAAGAACACAATTAGAGACTAACACTAGCTCCTTCTGGGGGTGAAGTTTTGATGATAAAACTCCAAGAATTGTAGACCAATGCCTTTTCCTTACTTTTGATTCACTGATCTCCCTGCATCTATTAGTCTTTATTCGCAACACAACTGTGTAAAAAATAAGTACATTGGGTATATGGAGTCTTTATTGAAAGAAAAACCTACTGTACAGGCCTACAGATTTGATGAATCTTTAAATAAAATAGTGTTTCAGAAACCTCCCATTCACTGCCCCCCCAAAAGTTTATCTGTCATCTAGATTATGTAGGAGAAAAGTATTATTATACATCACCTTGGCTATTCTGAAAGGACCATACCATAAGTTGTCAAACTTACCATGTTTTACTTTATCCTCTCTCCTAACATCCCACCTTAATGCCAAATATCCTTCATTAAAAACATCTTTCTTAGTTCCTTTATCAAATGTAGTTTTGAATTTGCTCTGGTGAGCAACAACTTTCTGATTCATCTGTTCTTTGACCTGCCGAACCTCAATCATCTGAAAAATTATCCTTTGGAGATCATGGGTTCTTCCAACTCTTGAATTTTTTTAAAGATTGGTAAGCCTAATTGAGTTGGAAGAATGCTTATGTCCCATACACCATCTGGAAAGGAGAGGTCCCAATAGATTTCTTGTTATTGATACGATCAACCCATAGGGAAAACTTTAACTTGGAATACCATGACCTTTTATTTTCTACAAGTAGTTTTTTGATAATCCTTATCAGAATTTTATTAGAGGAATCTACTAACCCATTTCCCTAGGGGTAGTAAGGGGTAGAGTGGACCAATTTGATGTTATACTTATTGCAGAAATCAATCATGGAGTTGGATTTAAAATCTTGAGCATTATCAGTAACTAGTTTTTTAGGAAAACCAAACCTAGAAAATATATGTCCTTCTAGAAATTCCATGATTATCTTGTCTGTTGCATTCCAAGTTGGAATTGCTTCAATCCACTTTGTAAAGTAATCCTTGGCTGTAAGGATCCACTTATGCTGTCCAAAAGATGAAGGGTTGATTTCCTCGATAAAGTCAAAGCCCCACTGTTGGAATTGTCCATGAGTGATGATTGGTTTCAGAGGCAGAGACATAAGTTTCTACTTTCCAACAAACTTATGACAGGGTTCACATGCCCTAACCTGAGAAAAAATGTCTGAGAACAGAGATGGCTAGTAATATCATGCCCTGAGAATCTTGAAATAAATAGCTTTCCAATGGTGATGACCTCCATAAACACCATGGTGTAGATCACAAAAAAATTGTTTAGCCTCTTCTTCATCAACACATCTCAACAAGATACCATGAGGATCTTTCCAGAATAGGATCCGATCAATAATGCAATACTTTACTGATTTTAATTTTCGTGATCCGATATTTGATTTATCCAATTCTGGAGGAGATTGAAGATTCAACAGAAAAAATACAATATCCTTGTACCATGGTGAAGAAACATACTTGTTGTTTACCTGTGAACTAGTTTCTCTGATCTGGAATGAAGAATTTTGTGCTTTGTCTGAAAGATGATACAACCCAATTGCTTTGAAATTTGACTCTGTCATTAATTTGGCAAGGCCTTGACCGTTTATCAACTGAGTTGGATTTATAGTTAGGTTGTACTCCAGGATTTTTTTTTATCCATTTTTCTCTCTTTCCCTCACAATCAGGCTGGACTAAGATTTCTTTGACTGCACTTCTTGGCACATAAGCAATGATCTCAGATTGAAGAACATATACCCTGAAGGATTTCAAAGCCTTTACCAGGGCATATGCCTATTTTCCCATTATATCATATTTCAGTTTAGAGTCTCTGAGAGTTTTTTTGAAGAAGGAGATGAGCTGCTCATATCCTTGCTCATTTCTTTGTAGAAGAACAACAACTGTGGTATCTTCTAAGGAAAATGAAAAAATCATGAATTCTTTGGAGTAATCTGGACTGATGAGAACAAGGGCCTGAACAAGAGCCTGCTTGATTTTCTCAAAAGATTCTTTAGCTTCTGGTATCCACTTAATTTCTGCATCCTTTTTCAACATGTTAGTAATGTACTTGATAATCTCTGCAAAATTAGGTATAAACCTCCTTAAAAAAAATAATTTTACCAATGAAGGACTGAATAGACTTCTTGTTTCTTAGAATGTCTATATGTTGGATAGCTTTTACTCTTTTAGGATCTATTTTAATACCTTCAGGTGAAACAATGTGTCCCAGAAGTTTTCCTTCCTCCATGACAAAATGTGATTTTTTAGGATTAAGTGATATACCATACCTCCTACATTTCTCAAAAGTCTGCTTCAAGTGCTATAAATGTTCTTCATTAGATGTTGAAAATACAATGATGTCATCAAGATAAATAAAAACAAACCTGCCTTTCTCACCAATAAAAGCAATGTCCATAGCCTGTTGAAATGTTGCTCCAACATTCATCAATCCAAAGGGCATCTTTTCATACATGAAAGTGCCCCAGGGAGTGGTAAAAGTTGTTTTATTTTTGTCCTCCTCAATTATTGATATTTGATTGTACCCTGAGTATCCATCAAGCATAGATATCCTATTTTCCCCTACAACTCTTTGTAAAATATGATCCATTTTTGGTAATGGATAATTGTCCTTTAAGGAGCACCTGTTCAAATTCTTGAAGTCCACACAGAGTCTTATCTCTCCACTCTTCTTCCTGACTGGTACAAGATTAGCTACCCACTCTGAGTATCTCAGTGGCACTATGATTTTGGCATCCAATAACCTTTTCAACTCTTTTTCTATTATGGGTAACAACAAAGGATTAAATTTCCTAGACTTTTTCTTAAAAGGTTTTGATCCAGGTTTCAAAGGAATTTTGTGCTGTATGATATTTGTATCAAACACTTTCAGGTATTCATAAGACTAGGCAAATACATCTGAATACTGCTTCATCAATTCAACATATATTTCTCTCTGTTTTGTGACATTTTTCTAGATATTTTAACCAACCTGGGATTTGAATCAGAACTGATATCACAGTCAACTACATCAGTTTCTTCTATCTAAATAACACCCTTCCTGGAAACATCATTGTGATCAAACAATATCTCAAGTGCAAACAAACCTTTAGGCATACGATTTTTCTTTAATTCAATAATTTTGTGCCCAACAACACTGTCTTGAAGAACATCTGCATCATGTGCCTCCACATCACCCTTTTCATTGTCTTAATATATTGAAATTTTAGAAAACTCTTCAACAGTCTTTAAGAATATTTGAATTTCCTCATCATCTTTAAAGACCTACCAATTTTTGATATTGTCTAGTATTGAGGGTTTGTGTCTAACCTCAATATCACATTTTAAGTTAGGAAACATTAGAGTCTTAAAGTTGCTAGCTGCAAGTGCCCAGGAGTAAGCTTGTTGATTTAAATTTCTGTGCACAAAAGTAATATTGAATTCTGAAAAGAAATTATGCACAGAATCCCACATTCATTCCTATATTGTTTCAACCTTTGCTGCTTGGTTTGATAAATGTTTTTAATATGGTGAATAATAAGTTCTGAATATCCAAAAATAGAGAGCTTATCTATACCCATATCTTTAGCAACTTTCAACCCTAACAACAAGGCCTCATACTCACTGATGTTATTGGTTGTGTCAAATGCAAGTTGATATAACATAGGAACGACCTCTTGGGTAGGGGAAATGAAAACAATCCCAATGCCAGAACCTTCTCTAGAACAGGCCCCATCAAAATACATTTTCCAAACAAAATTATCTGCACTGTCTTCAACTGCAGGTGTTGTTTTCCTAACTGATGTTTCTTCCATCTGATCACCAATATGAAAAATAGAGGAACTGAGATCATCTTCTACAACATATATAGGATGATTAGTAGGGTTTTCATGATCACTTACCAAATAATCTAGTCTTACTTCCTTGTATAATCTCCAATGTTCCCCACCAAAAACAGGTATGGAAGCATAACTGAGATCCATCTGCAGAGTGCCTCATAATTTCTTAGCCCAAGATCTTGACAGAATCATTCCAAATTTTAGAGGTATGTCAACCACAATAACATCCAATACCACACTCTTCATAGGTAGTTGGGAAAGAGTAACAACCATATCCTTGATAACTCCCATGTATTTGAATTTCCTGGAGTCAAAAGAATGTAGATCATGGTAAGGTTTAGTAATATCTAAGCCTAATTCATCCATGACCACCTTAGGCATGACATTGTGTGGGGCACCAAAATCCATTAGGCAGTTATGAAAAATATTGTCATGGACATTTAGTGATATGCAAAATGGAGGAGAAGTATCAGTTCTATCTTCAATATGAGGTCTGATGGTTATATCAAGGTTCTCATCTTCAAGGTTGACAGTATCTGAAGAGGTGACCTGAGCAGGAGGTTGTAAAGCCTTGAGAAAGGTCTTCCTAAAAGGATATGTTTTCATTAGTTCTACCAGAGGCACAAAAATCTTGATTTTGTTAATTTCATGTTCTAGACTGAAAGAAGAAACACTCTTTTCTGTTTCCTTTAACTCTGTAGTACAAACTTTGGCAGGCTGCTTTAATGGTTGATCAATTTGAATCCCAAGACTGTCTTTACTGACCCTTGCTTTAACTGGAGTACTGGCCTTGTTTGTGGAAACAGGTGTATCTACTTTAGGTGTATTTGAACTAGATCCGAGGTTATATTTCTTCCTTTTAGGTTCCTTCTGAATGACCTCATCAACATCTCCTTCTTCAAACTAATTTAATATCAAAGCATCTTCATAATCCCGCTACGTCAAATGCATAGGGGCTAATTCTGAATCATTTAATTGTACTTCAAATTCATCTTCTGTATCATCTTCATCTT
Organism: Picea glauca; assembly: GCA_000966675.3. Classification (NCBI taxonomy): domain Eukaryota; kingdom Viridiplantae; phylum Streptophyta; class Pinopsida; order Pinales; family Pinaceae; genus Picea; species Picea glauca. Next base: position 6,163 of record JZKD02S1426166.1, on the reverse strand, counting down.
CCACCTCATCGATTGCATTATTCTGGAAAGGAGGAAAAACTTTTTGATCTTCTTGATTCTTCTTTCTCTTGGTAGGATTTGAGGTACATTGTTTGGCCTCCTAAATTGATTTGGATTTCTGTATCCACCCTCCTATGTGGGTCTACTAGGATGTTTTTATTCCATTTTCAACCTGTCCATATTAGATGTCAAAGTCTTCAACATCTTAGCCATTTCATCCATCATAGAATCAGATGCTGTATGAGAAGAGGAAGGAAGCTCTTCTTTCTGTTTTTTCCTGTATCTATCACCCCTGGAATTCAATTTGTCTGCTGCTAGTATGTTAGATTCTACCTCAATATCAACTTTCTGCATATGGCTAAGGGTAGCAGACCTTCTTTCTCTTAGTAACAAAGAAAATTCAACATTGAAAGCATTGGCAAATGGGATTTTGGCTGATGTTTTTGAAGGCTTAATTTCATCTGGAATTTTACTATACATTTTATTGAACCTTTTAGTAAAATCAGATATTGACTCACCTTGTTTCCTTTTTAAAGCACCAAATTCAATAATGTAGTATAAGTAGTCTTTCTTGTCTCCCCAGTGTCTTAAAAAGGTGTCATCCAAGGAATCAATATCAACAATTGAATTAGGTGGCAAGATCTTGAACCATTTTCTTGATTCACCATCTAAACTCTGCACAAATAGTCTCATCCACACATCTACATGCTCTACATTGAAATTGTTTGCAAAATTGTAAAAAGAATTCAAATTCTCTTCAACAGTAACTCCTCCTTCTCCATTGAATCTTGGAAAATATTTCATATAGTCATTCTGTGGAAAATCATACAACACTTGTGGCAAGATCAAAGGTGCATATCTAGCTTCCATAATTGCATCCATTCTGTTTACAACCATATTTGCTATCTTTGGTGTTTGAGCTTTAGGAGTAAGCAATATTGGTGATGTGGAAAGAGAAACTGTCCCTTGTGTGTGGAAAATTAGCTGTTCTGATAACAATTATTGATCTTTAGCAGACAAGGGTTTCTTTTCTGGACTGGAGTCAGATGATGGGCCAAAAAAAAGAGGGTTTTCCAAAGAGGAATAGTGTGGTTTAACTTCTTTAGAAGAAAGAGAATGAGATAATGAAGATAACAATTATGGTTCAATTTTAATATCTTTGCTGTGATCTCTCAGGGCTTCAACCACAGACAAAGTATTTGAATGTTCTTCTTCAATGATTTCAACAGGTAGCTTCCATTGATTTACATTTAAATCTGAGATGGTTGAAGGGAAGGAAACTGCAACAGGCTCAATGACATGCTTGATTTCACTTTCAAGAATTACTTCTTTATCTGGTTGAGGTTTGATAATTTCAGAGGACTGTCCTTGAGAAACTTTTGAAAGTAATTTTCCCTTTGAGAGAGAGGACTAGCCAAAAATGACTTTGGATTTTCTTAATAATTTTTTAGGGTCTCGTACTACTGCAACAGGCTCTGGATATGGATTTTTTTTGGTTACTGGTCTCTTAGTTGATGATGAAGAAGTTGGAGGAGTTTTAGGTCCTTTACCTTCTCTTTTAGGAGCCATAATTACCACAGAGGAGTCGTCAGGTGAATAATCACAGTCTCATAGAATGTCCAAAGCCTTGTTCACTATCAAGATTTGAATATGATCTTGTCGTTTCCCCAAGGAAGATATCTTCGTTCCTTCGTCCCTGAATATGGCGCAAAAAGATGTTAGTACCTAAAGTTGCACTTGAATGTGAGAGGGAAAGATGGGGAATCATTAGGTTATTGCAATAGTATTTTGAGGGTTTTATGATTTGTTTTTTTAAAAGAGTGGTTGAAAACTGGTTCAAGGTTTCACGATAAACATGAATTTCATAATAAGGACAAGAGATATCCCAATGACTAGTTAAAGGGTAGGCACACAGATGAATCAGACAAATAAGGAAAGAGAATACGAAGTCTTCAATTTGTTAACTCCACATAGGATTCTTATCTCAAAATATAATTAAGAAACAAGAACATTAGCTTGTAAATAAAAAACTTGAAAATAATAATAACAACAAATTCTTCACTGTATCAATTAATAATCAAGAAAACAATGCATTGCAGTTTGATAAATGATCTCAAGCATGAAGAAAAAAATAAGATATAAGAAGAGAAAGTCTGACCATCAATATGCCTTTCCCATTAAGTGTCAACATAGAATAGAACTATCTTACAAGGAGTTTCAAAACAGGTCCCTGAATATCCAAAATTTTGACCCTCACAGAGTCTTTCTTCTCTCTACTTAAACTATCCAAAAAATAACTCAAATCCTATTTTCTAGTGTTCTATTAATGATAGGATTTGATCAACATCTATCTTATAGGGAGGTTAGCTCAAAATGAGCATTTACATTACCAAAATAGACATCATCTCAACAACTTAATCCCAAATGATTCTTTTAACAATACATAAAATCCTACATATTGGGAGTTTGTTTTGGTTTAGTTATACATTCGAAGGATTTAACTTCACAAGTAAAAAACGAGTAGATTATCCTTTGTTCCCTAGTAAATATCAAAACTTCCAAAACTATGCAAAAGACCTTCATAAGGTTATCATGGTATGATAACAACGTTGGATTTAACAATCCTCTGTTTCAGCTTGGTGGTGAGTACAATGTTGTGCCAATACAGTTTGAAATTGGATTATCTAAGCTATTTGCTCCCTTTTCTTCTTCTTGAACCCCTATACCTTTTCCTGCTGTCTGGTGCTCCATTGATCTACTTGAGCCTTTTCCTTCTTTAACTGCTTCACCATCTTCTGGAGTTCTCTGATCTTCTCTTTATCACTTCTGACCTGGACTGTGAATTCAGGAAACTCTTCTGCAGGTGCAGGTTTGTTTAGGTCTATAGCAACCTTAGGTTCTCTCATTTTAATTTGGTACCTAGAAGCTAAACCTAAACTGTGATCATCATCTGAACTAGCTGAATCTATGGCCTTTGGAATATCTGATATATGGTTTGAATCTATAGGATAATCATCTTTGTTTTCAGGAATTCTACTGGTGCCTTTAGGAAGTGCTACAACTCTTGATAATCTGGTGGTATCTCTTATTATAGGTCCTGTAGGAAATTGAGAAATCTGTTTACCTCTTTCTGTTGTTTTCCCCAAGTTTTTATTTTCTTTTGTTTTTTTGTGTAATGAAAGTCTTTCTGCCTTTTCTTTGACACCTTATTTATAGTCTTTAGAATGGTCCTCTATGATTATGACATTTTCCTCTTTGATAGATGGGTCAAACATAACTTTGGACTTTAATCTATATTTTTTGGCAACCCTAGTGGAATTCCTCCTAGGGTATTTAGATATAGGTGTAGATTTCTTCGCCCGTTTCTTGATTGTGGTACCTCTATTACTGTTTAATTTTTGTTTATGTTTGACTGTAGGTTTAATTGAGCCTACATTGAAATCTTCATCTGTATCTTATTCCATTTTTATGTCTATATCAGAAAACACTTCTGCATTAAGAAACATTTCAATATCTGGATCAAGTTTTGATCTCTTACCTCTGTTGGTGGTGGATTTTCCTTGATTTTCATCTATAGGAGTATCAACAAGAATTTGTTTAGTCTGCTTCTTTCTTTTGCTGGTCCTTGTCACCCTGGTTGCAAATATTTCCTCTTTGACTGGGAATTCATCAATTGTGATACTCTGTTTCTGTGTAGCTTCATTTTTCCCTTTGCCCCTTTTCTGTTTGCTTGGCTGTGGATCAGGATTTAGGGATTGGATCAACCAATTCCAAGGTTTCTGTACTTCACTCAAAGCAAAAATGACCAGTGTATTAGTTAAAACTTGATGAAACAGGCTACCTTTGGCCGTGCTAGAGTGAGACTGTACCCTTTTGGACATCTTCGATAAGCTTTTGAGTAGAAAATAAGGTAGATTTAGAGGGTAATCTCCATTGATATGCATTAATAACCTCATATGGTAGATGTAGATCACCGAGAACCTACTCTCACATGTAATATACTTGTGAATTATGATCAAAGAGGTATGCCACTCCTATTTGATCCAGCTATGGGGAACTCCTTTCTTCCAATATGGATTCTTCTTATCTGGTAGCAGGAGTTGTTTCACGAATTCCATGACTACATGCTCCTTTTTCCACCATCGTTCTCCCCCAATTGACAATTTGCAAGATTTCACAATGGAATGTTCCTTCACCAACATCAATAGTTTACCAATCATAACTTCAAAGCCATCAAAGTTCTGTGCAAATACCATGGACACCTGTTCATCATGCACCTGGAAAGTGGTAAAGAACTCGAACCAACCAATGTCCTTGAACCTTTGTGCCATCCGTGGATACGCTTCAAGTAGCTCAGTGCCCTCAGGTTCCAACCTAACAAATTGCCCACCTTTCTTCGACGCCATGTCAATGATATAGTTCTGTAACTTGACGCTGTTAGAAATCAAGAATTTTAAAATCTGTAACTGCTACTACATAATGATTTCCTTAAATGAATATAGGTTCTTGCAGGTACAGAGTGATCTCATTCATGCAATGGTTCAAACAACACCATCGATTCAAGCGAGATCGTGGAGTACATGCAGGTCTTTTGTCCATGATTTATATGATCATGAAAAGATTTGAATGGCTAGCACATGTCACAACATGATTACTTTAGCGCTGTAGGAATAGCGTTGTTGGCCCTTGACCAAGTTTTTGGAGATACTTGGTCATATTAACCTATTTTGGGACTTCAAAAACCGTCAAAGGAGGAGCGCAAGACGGAGCGGAGATCACGGGATCTCAGCCCACTTTTGGGTCCATTTTGGGTTTTTGGGTATATGTAACGGGATTGGGATATTGGCCAATGGGTTTTTACCCATGCTTAGGCCTATTTTGTATGTATAAATAGTAAGCTAGTGAGCTAGAGGAGAGCAACATCTATGTGATGTATGCTAAGTGCAAGAAAGGTCTATAAGTGCTTTGTGCCTATATGAGACTTGCAGGGCTAAGTGCTAGTCATTGTAGGAAGTTAGAAAAGGCTTTGTACTGTAACGCACGGAAGAAGGATCTAGCGAGCTGCACAAATATTTTGTCCTGTGCACAATATGGTTTTGGTGGCTCTGTGCTATAACCGATTGAAGACACTAATAAAGAAGAAGAGTTGGTGAACGTAGCCCCAGGGTGGGGGTGAACCACGTAAATCTGTGTGTTATGATTTGTGCTTCGACTTGATGTGTTTATCCCTTCTTTTGCTAAGTGATTTGATATATTTAGATAGATATACTTATTCTTTGTGCTTCTTAGAGGTGTGTGAATGTTAGATATGACATCTATGAAGGTGCTTAGTGCTGATTCATCGGATCTGATCTGCTTTACTGTTGCTAAGTGCTGAGATACCTTAGATCTAAGTAAATGCTATGATGTTCTGTGCTATCTGCGAAGTATAGTAAGGGTTGAATATTGACGAACGATTGGTGATAAGTGCTCTATAAGTGATATAATCACAGATATGTGTCCCAACTAAGGTTGCAAATACCCGAGTCTTGCAACCAACCCTGCCTCTATCTCGGGTAAGACTTCATCTGCTTTGAAGGTGTCACCGAAAGGGCCGGTAGTTAGGGATTTGTTGGTGCGCTCTTGAGCGTTGAACCCTGGGTTTGCCCCTGTGACACCAAATGGTTCTGTTTTTGGGACTTGAAACTGTGATTGTTGAGAACTGAGAAATAGGAAGCTCTGTGCAAAGATTCGATCTTAAACTGTGAAATATCTGTGTGTAGATCTGTGCCCTAATGCGCAATATTCTACTTGATGTGTAAAGATTTCTACTAAAAAAATAAGGTTATATCTGAGAGAAAGAAGACCGATTTGAAGAAAGAAGGCCAGATCTGAAAGAAAGCAGGTTGGATCTGTAGAAAAGAAGCAAGATCTGAAAGATTTGTGCTCCAAGAAAGGTAAAAGCGAGAATTTCTGATTGAAAGAGGTAAGATTTGTAAGCTTTGTGCTCTGTTAAAGGTAAGAATAGTTAAAAGTTCTAGATCTGAAAGCTTTATACTCTGTAAAAGTAAGATAAGTGGAAATTTTCATTTCTAAAGCATGGATCTAGGTATGCTTGATAGATTATGTCCTAGCTTAAAAACTAGGGCATTAATAGATGAAAGAAGGTTTGATATGAATAGAT
>JZKD02S1426155.1:0-11108 GCA_000966675.3 Picea glauca | reverse complement strand
AACCCTGTGCGAAGAGGAATGACTCTCTTGAAATCCCGAAGTAGCAGCGTAAGGATAAGTATTGATCAATGGATGAGATCCCATCAGGGAATCTGCGGTCATTCACGACCGTTAGATCGTAGGAATGAATGAGGGCGTAAATTGCCTTAACCCTTTTTCCTCTATCTTCGTGAGTAGTGAGGAAATTCGAATCGTAGAACCCCAGACTCCATGAGAACATCTGGACCGTTGGTTTGTCCACGTCCAAAGAGCAGTGGGAAAGGGCGCGACATCGGGACCGATCTGAACCGTCAGATATTAGCCAGGACACCCAACATACGTTAGATCTATAGGGAGATAAACGAGGGTTAAGCCCTCGTGAATAGGACCTCGCTACCTCGGAGGTTCCCGAGGTAAGAGCCCAAAAGTTGGACGCTCCAAGTTGCGAGCGGTGAAGCCACGAGAGGATCTGAGCCGTCCATCCGAGGAGGACAGGTGGCGGAGATCCAGGGACCTCGCTACCTCGGAGGTTCGCGAGGTAAGAGCCCAAAAGTTGGACGCTCCAAGTCGCGAGCGGCGAAGCCACGAGAGGATTCTGAGCCGTCCATCTGAGGAGGACAGGTGGCGGAGATCCAGGGACCTCGCTACCTCAGAGGTTTGCGAGGTAAGAGCCCGAAGTTTGGATGTTCTAAGTCGCGAAGCGGCGAAGTGGTGAAAGGCTGTGAACCGTCCATCTGGGGAGGACAGGTGGCAGAGATCGAGAGATCTCACGAACTTGGGAGCTCACAGGGTGAGAGCCCAAGTATTGGGTACTCAAAGTCACGAGGACGCGAGAAGCGAGAAGGTAATAATCGTTGGATCTGGATCGCGGGAAGACTGTTGGATCCGCACATGAGATTGTGTATCGAAGCCTCGCGAGAAAAGGCCTGGGAATTTGGCCACGAGAATCACGAGGTTGCGAGTAGCGAAATCCCTCGGGGAAAAATCAGCAAGTTGACTGACCATCGGGTCTCGGGGATTCGAGAACCCAGTGTTCAACCTTTGAACTCACGAAGTCACGAGTTTCGATTCCTCGATAAATCAAGGAAGGGAGAATCGCGTGAGAGAACTGTGGGAGCAGATTTCCCGATAGGGAAATAGAAGAACCTTGGAGTTCTTTGAGTGAGAAGAAGAAAACCCTGTGAACTGACGTACCCATGGTTGGCGCGCCTGCGTCAGGTGGGACGTAAGACCACGGTTATGTACAGAGAATCGAGTAGGTAAATAGAAGACCTGTGATTCGGGGATTGACATTTTGCTGCTACAAGCTCCGGGGAGTCTCATTACTGAGAAAACAACAAATTTTTTTGATTGATGGTAGTGGGTGTGTTACACAAGCCAACACATAGGCACGCATTGGAGAAAGGGAGAGGCACCGACCCTCCCATTTAAAAATTTGAAATATGATCCTATATGGTTTTATGTTGTAAGGTTGAGTAAAGCCAAGACATTCCTTTGTACAGGTAGTGGATAGGGTCACCTTAATGGTTGACTGTAAGCAGGTCTGGATCTTCATTCATTGTAATGAGACATAGGGTTAAGGTGTCTTAACTGAGATAGTGATGGCACTAAGGCGGTGAGAGGATAATCTTGAGGGCCCTCTTGTAAAAAAGAAGAAGAGATGAGAGTTAGGAGTTAAAGCCCGAGAATTTTAGAAGCTCAGGAATAGGAGTAGGAGAAAGAATTGAGACTCTGTTGAAGCACAGTGTCTGTACACATTTGTAAACAGATAGTCATCTTAATATAAAGAAAGTATTTTTTCCTGCATATGATATCCATTTATGTTATCTGTGTTCTATCAATGATATCTGTGTGTGTTTATATATGTGATAGATGCTTGTGATAGTTTTCATTTGCAAGAGAAGATATAATTCTCTATCTTTGTCGTTGTTGAGAAGTTATGGGTTCTTTAGGCTCGTGCAAGGAGTGCACACCAAAGTAGCGAAACTCTGTGAGCTAACGGAAGGAGTGCATACCTGGACTTTGTTGATAGTTCAGAAGAGAACATGTCAGGAGGGCACACCAAAATATTCACAGAATCAAAAGGAACCTCAGAGTTACTGAATACTCAGGAGGAAAGACTGTGCAGAGTAAGCACAACCAGAGTTACTAAAAACTCTGCAAAACTCTGCTAGGAGGGCATTGAGTAGGTGCCTAGAGTGCACTGGGTCAACACTTAGACAAGGGTTGAGAACGTCTGAGCACTCAGATAAGAGCAAGGTGAGCACAAGAAGTGAACTTGTTTTAAGTTCGAAAGCTCAAGAGGTGTAGCGCAAGACGAGACTGAAGTCGTCGGCTTGTAGGAGAATAGTTCAAGGGCCACAATCCTTGAACACTTGAAATATTTCCAATTCGGGAGGAAGCAGAAGAGCGAAGAGGAGGAACAGACTCCAGTCATTAGATCTGTGTGCATGGATCAATAGCCGTTAGATCCAGGTAAAGTGCACAGAATCTAATCTATTTGTGTGCATAGGAGAGCAGACTTGCCGAAGTCCCAAAGTCCCGAAGTGGTTAGGGACCATCCATTATTCAGAGGGACAGGTGGTGAAAGATCTAAAACTTCGAAGCAGAAGCATTCCGGGAGTTTGCAGACAAGGAGAGAGAGAGATCGTCGAAGCTCCAAAGTTCGTAGTAGATCTTGGTCTTTGGTTGCCAAGAGGTACGTGTCAAGAGATCTTAAACTCTGGGGCATAGTACTCCGTGAGATTTCAGTCGTGGAGTGTGAAGGTGCAAGAACTCTCGAAGGTCGAAGAGTCAGAGTTCATCAAAGTTGTCCATCGGTAGTGGACAGGTATCAAAGGATCTGCTACTTCGAGGGAAAGTCCCTCTGGTGGAAAGTAGAGATGGAGGAACCAGAACTCCCAAAGGTCAGAGCGTCGGAGTTTGTTTAAGCTGTCGGATCAGGAGGGATAGGTTTCGAAGGTTCCCTCACTTCGAAGGTCGTACACTTCGGAGGAAAGCAAGAGTGGAGGTTGAAAAACTCTCGAAGCCCGATCTGCCGAGGTAGATTGTGACCATCAATCTGAGAGGGACATGCATCAACAAATCGAGGACTTCGGAAAGAAGGATAAAGGGGAAAGCAGAGTGTTAACCAGAAGTCGTCCAAAGTGCCAAGAGGTGAGAAGCTAAAATCTTAGCCATTGATTGCATAGACACGTGGAGAGAGGAGATTTACTCTGGACGAAAGGGCCCTTTGAGTTCGTAAGGGCCCTTGGAGTTGGTGCCTGGGCATAGCCCGAGGTCATCTGAAGGAAGGGACCTAACAAGGGGAGCTAGCGTCTGTTATTCAAATTCTTCAGAGAGGCCAGGAAAGAGCCCGTGGGTTTGACAGAACCTGCACTTTGAAGGAAAGGGGACTTGTGTAAATTGATTTGGGGTCTAGCAGAGACCTGAAGAGTCGATCTGACTCAATTTCTTGAACGATCCTAGACCGAGAGGTCGCACAGCCCCGAGAGTGTAGGGGGGTTTGCATCATTGTTGTTAATGATGATGTGGATGATGTAGATGATGATGACGACAATGATGACGAAAATGGTGACGATGATGATGGAGATGAGGATGAGGATGATGATAAGGAGGAGGAGGAGGATGATAATGATGATGATGATGATGATGAGGCGGATGATGATGACGATGATGATGATGATGAGTATGATGTATATGATTATGATGATGATGATGTGGATGATGATGTGGATGTGGATGATGATGACAACGATGAAGATGATGACATGGATAATGTTGATGATGATAATGTGGATGATGCACATGACTATGATGACGACAACAACGAGGACGATGGCGATGATGATGATGTGAATGATGATGAGGACGACGATGATGATGGTAATGTGGATGATAATGTGGATGATGTTGATGATGACGTGGATGATGATGATGTGGATGGTGATGATGATAATGATGTGGATGACGACGACGACGACGATGAAGTGGATGAGGATGACGACGATGATGATTATTATGGAAATGATATGGATGGTGATGATAATGATGTGGATGATGATGATGATGATGCAATGGAAAAGACGGGAATGAAGATAACGACGAAAATGATGATGATGATGATATGGATGACGTAAATGATGATGATGATGACAGTGACAATGATAAATGATGAAGATGAGAATGATGATGATAATGTGGATAAATATAACAATATGGATGGTGATGATGATATAGATGTGCGGATCAAGATTTAGTTTTAATATATCTCCTTACTTTCAAGATTGAAATTATAACAGAATACTCCATCACACTTGAGAGTTAAACTTTGACAACTTAGAGGAAGTCCAAGGATAGTATACAATATTAATTATTTCCGTTACCCATTATAATCCCAAAATCCACGAGAAAGGAAGAGGTGAGAATTAAATGCTTAATAATGTGAGTGAATGATGTTAAAGTTGGAAATAAGATTCTTGTGCCTTGCCATAAATTTACGAGTGAACTCTACAACATATCTGAATGTAGGGAAATCATCAACCAAAAAAACCACATAATATTTGTATGTCCAAATTAATTTTGCGATGATTGATGCCAAGGTTGTTGGGTATTAAGGTAAGTGCCCAACATTGTTGTTGCATTAAATTCCTCATACGAGTGGACCAGAATACCCGATGAATAGAAATATTTGTACATGCGGGACACTCTGAAATCTCAACCCTTTTCAAGAAATATCTGTATATGNGAGAATCGCGTGAGAGAATTGTGGGAGTAGATTTCTCGATAGGGAAATAGAAGAACCTTGGAGTTCTTCGGGTGAGAAGAAGAAGACCTTGTGAGCGGACGTACCCGTGGTTGGCGCGCCTGCGTCAGGTGGGACGTAAGACCACGGTTATGTACAGAGAATCGAGTAGGTAAATAGAAGACCTGTGATTCGGGGATTGGCATTTTGCTGCTACAAGCTATGGGGAGTCTCATTACTGAGAAAACAACAAAATTTTTTGATTGATGGTAGTGGGTGTGTTACACAAGCCAACACATAGGCACGCATTGGAGAAAGGGAGAGGCACCGACCCTTCCATTTAAAAATTTGAAATATGATCCTATATGGTTTTATGTTGTAAGGTTGAGTAAAGCCAAGCCATTCCTTTGTACAGGTAGTGGATAGGGTCACCTTAATGGTTGACTGTAAGCAGGTCTGGATCTTCATTCATTGTAATGAGACATAGGGTTAAGGTGTCTTAACTGAGATAGTGATGGCACTAAGGCGGTGAGAGGATAATCTTGAGGGCCCTCTTGTAAAAAAGAAGAAGAGATGAGAGTTAGGAGTTAAAGCCCGAGAATTTTAGAAGCTCAGGAATAGGAGTAGGAGAAAGAATTGAGACTCTGTTGAAGCACAGTGTCTGTACACATTTGTAAACAGATAGTCATCTTAATATAAAGAAAGTATTTTTTCCTGCATATGATATCCATTTATGTTATCTGTGTTCTATCAATGATATCTGTGTGTGTTTATATATGTGATAGATGCTTGTGATAGTTTTCATTTGCAAGAGAAGATATAATTCTCTATCTTTGTCGTTGTTGAGAAGTTATGGGTTCTTTAGGCTCGTGCAAGGAGTGCACACCAAAGTAGCGAAACTCTGTGAGCTAACGGAAGGAGTGCATACCTGGACTTTGTTGATAGTTCAGAAGAGAACATGTCAGGAGGGCACACCAAAATATTCACAGAATCAAAAGGAACCTCAGAGTTACTGAATACTCAGGAGGAAAGACTGTGCAGAGTAAGCACAACCAGAGTTACTAAAAACTCTGCAAAACTCTGCTAGGAGGGCATTGAGTAGGTGCCTAGAGTGCACTGGGTCAACACTTAGACAAGGGTTGAGAACGTCTGAGCACTCAGATAAGAGCAAGGTGAGCACAAGAAGTGAACTTGTTTTAAGTTCGAAAGCTCAAGAGGTGTAGCGCAAGACGAGACTGAAGTCGTCGGCTTGTAGGAGAATAGTTCAAGGGCCACAATCCTTGAACACTTGAAATATTTCCAATTCGGGAGGAAGCAGAAGAGCGAAGAGGAGGAACAGACTCCAGTCATTAGATCTGTGTGCATGGATCAATAGCCGTTAGATCCAGGTAAAGTGCACAGAATCTAATCTATTTGTGTGCATAGGAGAGCAGACTTGCCGAAGTCCCAAAGTCCCGAAGTGGTTAGGGACCATCCATTATTCAGAGGGACAGGTGGTGAAAGATCTAAAACTTCGAAGCAGAAGCATTCCGGGAGTTTGCAGACAAGGAGAGAGAGAGATCGTCGAAGCTCCAAAGTTCGTAGTAGATCTTGGTCTTTGGTTGCCAAGAGGTACGTGTCAAGAGATCTTAAACTCTGGGGCATAGTACTCCGTGAGATTTCAGTCGTGGAGTGTGAAGGTGCAAGAACTCTCGAAGGTCGAAGAGTCAGAGTTCATCAAAGTTGTCCATCGGTAGTGGACAGGTATCAAAGGATCTGCTACTTCGAGGGAAAGTCCCTCTGGTGGAAAGTAGAGATGGAGGAACCAGAACTCCCAAAGGTCAGAGCGTCGGAGTTTGTTTAAGCTGTCGGATCAGGAGGGATAGGTTTCGAAGGTTCCCTCACTTCGAAGGTCGTACACTTCGGAGGAAAGCAAGAGTGGAGGTTGAAAAACTCTCGAAGCCCGATCTGCCGAGGTAGATTGTGACCATCAATCTGAGAGGGACATGCATCAACAAATCGAGGACTTCGGAAAGAAGGATAAAGGGGAAAGCAGAGTGTTAACCAGAAGTCGTCCAAAGTGCCAAGAGGTGAGAAGCTAAAATCTTAGCCATTGATTGCATAGACACGTGGAGAGAGGAGATTTACTCTGGACGAAAGGGCCCTTTGAGTTCGTAAGGGCCCTTGGAGTTGGTGCCTGGGCATAGCCCGAGGTCATCTGAAGGAAGGGACCTAACAAGGGGAGCTAGCGTCTGTTATTCAAATTCTTCAGAGAGGCCAGGAAAGAGCCCGTGGGTTTGACAGAACCTGCACTTTGAAGGAAAGGGGACTTGTGTAAATTGATTTGGGGTCTAGCAGAGACCTGAAGAGTCGATCTGACTCAATTTCTTGAACGATCCTAGACCGAGAGGTCGCACAGCCCCGAGAGTGTAGGGGGGTTTGCATCATTGTTGTTAATGATGATGTGGATGATGTAGATGATGATGACGACAATGATGACGAAAATGGTGACGATGATGATGGAGATGAGGATGAGGATGATGATAAGGAGGAGGAGGAGGATGATAATGATGATGATGATGATGATGAGGCGGATGATGATGACGATGATGATGATGATGAGTATGATGTATATGATTATGATGATGATGATGTGGATGATGATGTGGATGTGGATGATGATGACAACGATGAAGATGATGACATGGATAATGTTGATGATGATAATGTGGATGATGCACATGACTATGATGACGACAACAACGAGGACGATGGCGATGATGATGATGTGAATGATGATGAGGACGACGATGATGATGGTAATGTGGATGATAATGTGGATGATGTTGATGATGACGTGGATGATGATGATGTGGATGGTGATGATGATAATGATGTGGATGACGACGACGACGACGATGAAGTGGATGAGGATGACGACGATGATGATTATTATGGAAATGATATGGATGGTGATGATAATGATGTGGATGATGATGATGATGATGCAATGGAAAAGACGGGAATGAAGATAACGACGAAAATGATGATGATGATGATATGGATGACGTAAATGATGATGATGATGACAGTGACAATGATAAATGATGAAGATGAGAATGATGATGATAATGTGGATAAATATAACAATATGGATGGTGATGATGATATAGATGTGCGGATCAAGATTTAGTTTTAATATATCTCCTTACTTTCAAGATTGAAATTATAACAGAATACTCCATCACACTTGAGAGTTAAACTTTGACAACTTAGAGGAAGTCCAAGGATAGTATACAATATTAATTATTTCCGTTACCCATTATAATCCCAAAATCCACGAGAAAGGAAGAGGTGAGAATTAAATGCTTAATAATGTGAGTGAATGATGTTAAAGTTGGAAATAAGATTCTTGTGCCTTGCCATAAATTTACGAGTGAACTCTACAACATATCTGAATGTAGGGAAATCATCAACCAAAAAAACCACATAATATTTGTATGTCCAAATTAATTTTGCGATGATTGATGCCAAGGTTGTTGGGTATTAAGGTAAGTGCCCAACATTGTTGTTGCATTAAATTCCTCATACGAGTGGACCAGAATACCCGATGAATAGAAATATTTGTACATGCGGGACACTCTGAAATCTCAACCCTTTTCAAGAAATATCTGTATATGTGGACACTCTGAAATCTCAACTCTTTTCAAGTTTTAGTCATAAGCCATCTAAAGAACATAACAGGAAGATCTTAGGGTCTCTCTGATCTATCATGGTTACTTGCTTATTATAAGTAAAATTCAGTAAAGAAAAGGGAAAAGATTAACTAAAAATATGTGAATATCATCTACTTGCATTTTATTTAAGTTTTAAATATCAAACTCTAAATTCCAAAAACAATATTATATAAGAGTTGAATTTTCGAAACAGTCTGCAAGATCCTCAGTAAAGATCCAGTAAGTTCTGTAGAGGTGGTTTGTACTTGGATGTGACTTAGAAAATATTCCCAAAGTATTCTACAGCACGAAGCGACGGGGATGTTGTCCATGGATTCAACCTGGCGGCCTAAGGCGTGTTAGGCATGAGCACATCCACATATTGAATTGGAGCTGCTGTAGCCTCTATCGCTAAAATATGAGGGAGTAGAATGAAAAATGTCGGAGCGGCGATCGAACCCTTGACCGATGAGTGACCTAGAGAGGATTTCTATAGATGTGGAAAGAATTGAAATGCAATTGTCCACAACATATAAAAATATAACTTCAAAATCCCAAATTCCATTGAGACGGATCTAGGACAGGAATGAGTATTGTATGGGTGGATAGAACAGGTGTTCACAACTAAATACAAAAGGAGAACATCAATTACAGAGATGAGTTAGAATATGGATGGCCAAGATGACTTGAACCATCGTTTGTTCCATGCCTGTGGGAGTACAAAATACGTACAGTGTAATTACAAATTAAATACGTAATCAATGTAGATTGCACCATCCCCACAGTTTGTACACAAATACTTTGGGATGGTGCACCTCCAGTTTGTAAGAAAATACTTTGGGATGGTGCACCTCCAGTTTGTAAGAAAATACTTTGGGATGGTGCACCTCCAGGGAGCACAAGAAGGAGAGAACATCGTCTCCACATTTTGAGGTTTTAAAATCTTAACAATACAGGACACACAGTCAAGGTGAAAATACTTTGAAGCTCTTTTCGACTTTCAAACTGCATCTGCATCTTCATTGACCTTTAGAATATAATAGCCGTAGTGTAAACATTCTAAATTTTTGGTTCTTTTTGTTGGATATTTTCTGTTTAATTTTGTTTTAAATTGGGTGAGAAATTATTGGATTTGCATAATTTTTTTAAGAGGCTGGATTGAAGTTAAAAATATGGTGTAATTGCTGTGTTTTTATGACGTGTTTATGGTTATCTACAACCATGTATAAAATAAATATACATAATAATATAAATGGACCAAAAAATTTAATTGAAAAAGTAACAAGGAGACAATGATAGCATAAAAGGAGAAGAGAAAAGAAGGTGCATGGGCGATTTGATTGGGCACCTATCATTTAGGAAATGCAATATTTTTTCTCATTCTTCCTTAAAAGCTCTCACATCAATCTTTGACTTATGTATACTTAAATACAAGTTGTCAATCATTAGGAAGAGAGCCTCACCCTCATGCAAGAAAAAGGTTATTTCTTGCATTTTATTATCATTCTTACATTTGTTACTCTCCCATTATAATGTGTTTCCTCTTTTTGAAGGAACCTATGTGAAACCATAGTTGTTATGCATGCAAATGGAAAAAAAATCCCATAAAGTTATGGCTGGTAAGAGCATGTGGAAGCTAGGGACTTGCTATTCACAAAATGAGAGGAAATGAGATGGTTTAAAGGGTAAAACCATCTCTAGAATGATTACAATGGTTGATCAACCATCATTAAACCTGTAACCCTATTAGTGCTAGTCATGGACTGTTTGAGCCAAGTGTTTCTCTTCCATGTTATTTCTAGAAGGAAAACAACATTTTTGGATTCTTTTTTCCTGCACTGAAGAGCACTAGGAGGGAAGAAGATCCTTGAGGGACCCTAAAGAAGAGAAAGGGACGTTGTTCCTTGTCTTGTGTAGGGAAATTGAAGAGAGTGTTATGGATAATTGATGTTTGGATGAGGGTTTGGAGTGCTGAATAGTGCACAAATTGGCTATGTCATGGATGTAATGCGATGGGTTGGAATGAGTGAAATTAAAACCTTATAGGAACCTCCTTCTCCCTAGTGATATCACAATATAGCTTAAGGGTGGAATCCATAGTTGATCCATATGGTTGGGTGGTGAATATCCCTTTAGCAACCAATTTAGTCAAATTTCGTTCATTTATAGATAAGTGTTCATACTCGTTTATATGTGGGATGCTTTCTATTTCCAATATGTTAATTAATGAATTTGAAATATGCAATACTATTTACTATTTCTATTGCATATTTATGTCACATATGAATTTTGTTTATATTGTTTTTAGAGTTTAATTAAGTATAACAATTGGTTATTAAAATAAGAAAATTTGTATGGAGTGCCACAAAGACCAAGGGAGGCATCTAAGTACATTACACCATTCCCAAGGTAGTGGATACTGTCCATTAAAAAATGTAGAAAATCAAAGGTTTGTGCACTCATTGTTCACTCAAGAAGGTAGTAATTTACCCACTATACCATTAATATGCATTTTAGGAGTATGGAAAAATAAGATTCACATCATATTTAATACAACCAAGGCTATTTAATGTTAGATTTGTGACAATTTTCGATGGTAGGAAACTTCCATTAGTTAGTGATTATGAATGAGGATTATTTTTCATTGGAAATTAAATGAAATATCTATTAAATTTGTAGCATTAATTCAT
>JZKD02S1426144.1:0-11108 GCA_000966675.3 Picea glauca | reverse complement strand
TCGATCGATACTTATCCCTACGCTTCTACTTCAGGATTTTAAGTGGGTCATTCCTCCTCGTACAGGGTTGTTAAGACTTGTGCATTCAAGTCCTTTTTCCAGGTTCTTGGTAAACCTTTCCAAGGGGGGGATCTCTGTGAAGAGATCTATTCTGGGGCATTCCCAGAGACAGATAAGGGGAAACAAATTCTCGAGAATGGACTGGAAGTCTGACTTGGTTCAACTTACACATAATTAAATTCATTTATCAACATAAGCATGCGTGTTTTTTTAGTTATAAGCCTACATCTACCATTTCTTATCAAAACACTGCACGAACATTGTTATACTGTAATCGTTCAAATTTCACAGTTTATGAACACATATGTCAGCATATGAATTTCAAGATGCAAGATGTAAAAAACTTATTAGAAATAACACCAGAAGTGAGTGAAACTGTTGAGAGGGGTGCTCGTTTCCACCCAACCGTAGGCTCAGCTATTCCAATAGGATTTACAACTAGCCACCCCCGAGCTGAGACCACGATGTTGCGAGACTGTGTCTCTGTTTTCCAGTGACGAGGAGCGAAGGTTACTCTCCTTCCTCTCTGCTATCACTCACTCTACATATCACCAGAGTTCTCTTTCTCCCCTCACGTATGCCCCCAATCGCTTCTCCCCCACGCCTTATCCTCTTTCGAGGTTGCATGTGGCACAATTTACCTTGCACTAGTCAGGCCTGACGGCTCTACGGATGGGTGGTTCACCTCCCCATCCCTCATTAATTCCTGAGGATCCATCTACCTACCAGCCTGTGAGACATTTAATTCGGGGCCAGGGAGCCGCTTTTGGTTCTTCGTGCCAGTGAAGTCCAAATACAGTATTTTTTTTCAGTGGAAGTTAATGCCACCTTTCCAGGTGTCTTCCACCGCCTTTCTGCAGCCATCGTGGTTTCTTTTTCAGCATATCCCCTCTCATCATTCCTGCAATATAAATTCATAATATTATTCACATTCATCGACATTTTCCACAAGGTCCATTCACATCATATATTCACATTTTTTAGTTTTCCACAGTTCTTGTCCAGTCCAGTTATTTTTACAAACTGGGGGAAACAGGGTGTTACATCAGTTGTTTTCTACCTTAGCTGGGACATTGATATGTGATTATATGTTTTACAGGGCACTTATCATAGATCAATCATCTATATTTAACCCTTGTGGTACTTCATAGATAGCACAGAGCATCACAGTGAATACTTAGACTAAAGATGATTCAGTACTTAGCCATAGAAATATAGATTAGATTCAAAAGATCAAGCGTTAAGCATCATATATATCATATCTAACATTCATTCATACATCATAAGCATGGAGCATAACTAGATCTATCTAATCACAGCATATATTTAGCCAAGAAGGAGATAAACACATCAGATCAAAGCAAAGAGTACAATACACACAGTTACCATGGTTCACCCCCACCCTGGGGATACATCCACAAAGTATTCTTATTTATATTATCTCCGTCAAGCAGTTACAGCACAAAGATTCAGTGACCCTTACTTTGCATAGGACAGAATATTTGTGCAGCTCGCTAGATCCTTCTTCCATGCACTTCAACACAAATCCTTCTACAGTCTCTCACAAGGACTTGCACTCAGCTCTGTAAGTCTTACACAAAATGCACAAAGCCTTACAATAACTAATCACACAGATCCAATTCTTATCACTTTAGCCAACTTGCACTAAGCAGTCACCAAATGCACTAAGCAACAACCTCTATTATTTCTTACATTGCCTATATATTTATAGATTACAAAATGAGCCTAAGCATGGGTAAACCCATAGGCTGACATTCCTTTCCCATTACATCAACCCAAAACCATAAAAGGGGCCCAAAAATAGGTCTTTCTTTCCTAATTTCCGCTTCGCATTGCGCTCCATATTTGGCAAGCTATCGCAGTCCCAAAAATGGTCAAATATGACCAAGTGTTCTTTAAAACTTGGTCAAGGGCCAACAGGACCCCAACACTCACCTGTGAGTTGTCCCAAGTCACTCAGGTCTGATCAATTATGCCTCGAATGCTTCAAGATTGGCTCAAGCTGCTTTGACCTACTGCAGTGTGACAACCTCTTGCTCAGTAAATTCCTGGATTATTGTGTCATTTATTGGCCCTTCTATGCATTTTTCTATGGTGATGACAACTTGTTCAAGCTCGGTTGCCTGGCTCTCAACTTCAATGAATAGGTGGCATGCTTTCTCTTGGAGTGTCTGAAGTCATTGGGAGACTTCCATCACTTTACTTTGCAGTGTGTGTACCTGTTGTTCAGTGGTGCATTGTTTTGGAAATTGCTTCATTCTTTCAATTGGGGTCAAGGCCTTCAGTTGCGCTTGTAGCACATCTACATGTTGNTCGATCGATACTTATCCCTACGCTTCTACTTCAGGATTTTAAGTGGGTCATTCCTCCTCGTACAGGGTTGTTAAGACTTGTGCATTCAAGTCCTTTTTCCAGGTTCTTGGTAAACCTTTCCAAGGGGGGGATCTCTGTGAAGAGATCTATTCTGGGGCATTCCCAGAGACAGATAAGGGGAAACAAATTCTCGAGAATGGACTGGAAGTCTGACTTGGTTCAACTTACACATAATTAAATTCATTTATCAACATAAGCATGCGTGTTTTTTTAGTTATAAGCCTACATCTACCATTTCTTATCAAAACACTGCACGAACATTGTTATACTGTAATCGTTCAAATTTCACAGTTTATGAACACATATGTCAGCATATGAATTTCAAGATGCAAGATGTAAAAAACTTATTAGAAATAACACCAGAAGTGAGTGAAACTGTTGAGAGGGGTGCTCGTTTCCACCCAACCGTAGGCTCAGCTATTCCAATAGGATTTACAACTAGCCACCCCCGAGCTGAGACCACGATGTTGCGAGACTGTGTCTCTGTTTTCCAGTGACGAGGAGCGAAGGTTACTCTCCTTCCTCTCTGCTATCACTCACTCTACATATCACCAGAGTTCTCTTTCTCCCCTCACGTATGCCCCCAATCGCTTCTCCCCCACGCCTTATCCTCTTTCGAGGTTGCATGTGGCACAATTTACCTTGCACTAGTCAGGCCTGACGGCTCTACGGATGGGTGGTTCACCTCCCCATCCCTCATTAATTCCTGAGGATCCATCTACCTACCAGCCTGTGAGACATTTAATTCGGGGCCAGGGAGCCGCTTTTGGTTCTTCGTGCCAGTGAAGTCCAAATACAGTATTTTTTTTCAGTGGAAGTTAATGCCACCTTTCCAGGTGTCTTCCACCGCCTTTCTGCAGCCATCGTGGTTTCTTTTTCAGCATATCCCCTCTCATCATTCCTGCAATATAAATTCATAATATTATTCACATTCATCGACATTTTCCACAAGGTCCATTCACATCATATATTCACATTTTTTAGTTTTCCACAGTTCTTGTCCAGTCCAGTTATTTTTACAAACTGGGGGAAACAGGGTGTTACATCAGTTGTTTTCTACCTTAGCTGGGACATTGATATGTGATTATATGTTTTACAGGGCACTTATCATAGATCAATCATCTATATTTAACCCTTGTGGTACTTCATAGATAGCACAGAGCATCACAGTGAATACTTAGACTAAAGATGATTCAGTACTTAGCCATAGAAATATAGATTAGATTCAAAAGATCAAGCGTTAAGCATCATATATATCATATCTAACATTCATTCATACATCATAAGCATGGAGCATAACTAGATCTATCTAATCACAGCATATATTTAGCCAAGAAGGAGATAAACACATCAGATCAAAGCAAAGAGTACAATACACACAGTTACCATGGTTCACCCCCACCCTGGGGCTACATCCACAACGTATTCTTATTTATATTATCTCTGTCAAGCAGTTACAGCACAAAGATTCAGTGACCCTTACTTTGCATAGGACAGAATATTTGTGCAGCTCGCTATATCCTTCTTCCATGCACTTCAGCACAAATCCTTCTACAGTCTCTCACAGCGACTTGCACTCAGCTCTGTAAGTCTTACACAAAATGAACAAAGCCTTACAATAACTAATCACACAGATCCAATTCTTATCACTTTAGCCAACTTGCACTAAGCAGTCACCAAGTGCACTAAGCAACAACCTCTGTTATTTCTTACATTGCCTATATATTTATAGATTACAAAATGAGCCTAAGCATGGGTAAACCCATAGGCTGACATTCCTTTCCCATTACATCAACCCAAAACCATAAAAGGGGCCCAAAAATAGGTCTTTCTTTCCTAATTTCCGCTTCGCATTGCGCTCCATATTTGGCAAGCTATCGCAGTCCCAAAAATGGTCAAATATGACCAAGTGTTCTTTAAAACTTGGTCAAGGGCCAACAGGACCCCAACACTCACCTGTGAGTTGTCCCAAGTCACTCAGGTCTGATCAATTATGCCTCGAATGCTTCAAGATTGGCTCAAGCTGCTTTGACCTACTGCAGTGTGACAACCTCTTGCTCAGTAAATTCCTGGATTATTGTGTCATTTATTGGCCCTTCTATGCATTTTTCTATGGTGATGACAACTTGTTCAAGCTCGGTTGCCTGGCTCTCAACTTCAATGAATAGGTGGCATGCTTTCTCTTGGAGTGTCTGAAGTCATTGGGAGACTTCCATCACTTTACTTTGCAGTGTGTGTACCTGTTGTTCAGTGGTGCATTGTTTTGGAAATTGCTTCATTCTTTCAATTGGGGTCAAGGCCTTCAGTTGCGCTTGTAGCACATCTACATGTTGGTTTGCTTCTTTGAGTTGCACTTCTAACATCTACAATTTAGGGTTCTCCATGAGTTTCTCGTAAGTCTGGGCGCTTCTAGTGCTCAGTTTCTTACATCCCAAAGCCAAGGTTTTTAATCGGTCAACTGCATTACGAGCAGTTTCTTCCCTCAAATCTCTTACTTCTTGTGGAGTCTCGGGCACGGTACGAAGTTATAGATCTACGATGCACTGCTGAAGTTGTTGGATTACTTCTTCTAGTTGTGCCATCTATTGTGGGACATGTTCTTCCATCTTCACTTCTATAACTGTCACAGAGCGAAGTGATTTGTGAACTCTTTCTTGTACTTCAAGTTGCTCTGCTAGCAATTAGTCCTTGCTCTGTTGTAACTGTGCTTTTTCCTCCTCCCACTTCACTTGTAAGGCAAGCTACTCATGTTTTGCCTTCCTCTGTTGTTCTCTATTTCTGCTATGTTCTTGTGTCAAAGCCTAGGTGGCTTGCACTATGTCTTCTTGAGCTTGTCAAAGACAAGCTTCGACTTTCTCAGTGATCTGGCGTAACTGGGTGGGCTCATCAATTGTTCCTGGTGTTTCCATTATCAAGGGCGTCATATAAACTTCTCTGCTGGATTGGAGTGCCTGTTGCACTTCTTGAAGTTCACTCTTGATCTAGTTGAATACCTCCTCCTACTTTGCTTCTTTCTTTTTTGTGATCTCTAGTGAGGCATCAGTCAGTGCAACGATCAAGAAATCGAAGTCGTCCTATGTGAGGGTATTCTTAAACTTAGTCCGGTTGACCTTAGCTTTCTTTCGAGATGAGGACTTTGGTGGGGTAGTCTTCCTTTTCTTGGAGGGATCCTCCTCTTCTCTAGGCAGAGTAACCTCACCTTTGTTTTTCTCAACTTCTGTGCCACCTAGTTCTTCACCATCACCTCCCTTCGCAGGTGAGATTGAAGTAGTATTCATGGATGTGCTCTAGATATCTTGAACTTCCACATCCTTCTTAGTCTTGCACGATTCATATGTATCTGGCATAGCTTCAGGGCTATCCACGTCGGACATCTCTGTGGGTTCTGCTGGAACAAGGAGGTCTGCCGACCATTCCTTGGTAATATGCTCCAAATATTCTTTTGTCAATTTATAGTATGACTGGAGTTGTTGTTTTTGCTCATTCACATGCGCTGTGATATAGGTGAAATGATGGTCTATGCTAAATTTCCTCAAAGGTCTAAACCTGTGAAGTGTTTTGGGTGTGATGCACAGTGTAGATTGGATTGCATTCTTCAATTGATTATAATAAGCATGGAAGATGGCATTGGACTGCCATTACTTGTTCATGTCACTGGAGTACCACAACGTACAGAACTTTGCGGCTAGTGGTTCGAAAGGTTCGATCTCCAAAAAAGTGGCTCCCTCTGGCAATTTCCATGCGATTAAAGCGATGAGTGGAACTAAAGTGGAACTCATACCCTTGGTCCTACCCTTGCCTACAGTCAAGCTCTAGTTTATTTATAAGGTACTTTGCCCAGTTCATTTGTAGTCCCTTCGTGCACTTCCCTATGAGGTCAACTACAAATCCAGTCACTTTTGTGGGTCTATTTTTGTGGACTAACTTCCCTGTGATCAGCTAGAAACCAAGGCACACTGTTGCATTCTCAATGGAGGCTACCTTGTAACCTCTTGTGCCCTTCTCTAGATCACCATATGTGTCTTTTATTCGTTGGGAAAGAGCATGATCTGTGGTCTTTCCTGGGTAAAACTCTTGCGGGTAAGGGCCCTGCATGCTTATCCATGTGATCTGATTGATCATAATCAGATCCATAGTGATGTGATAGTCCAACCATATGTATCGTCCATGGTAGCAGGATAGCAACAATCTAACACATGCATTTACTTCCTGATGCCTCCCAAAATGTGGAATCTTCATTACATTGAGTAGGGTTGACTGCGCAAGGTTGTGGGTCCATTACTGAGGGACAATCCTTGGGTCCCTCCCTTTTTTGATAGTTAAGTACTTGTGTTGGGATAGCGTACTATAAACCTTGCAATCTCCAAGGTTAAAATCACTAAATTTCAGCGTTGTGAGCTTATCCTAGTCAGCATGAACTGTGCACACCCCTTTTGGGAGGTACGCAGTGACCACAGCATAGTCGAAGTCTCTGGGTACAATGTCTCGATTCACTATTCTACTTAGTGGTGGGATATACTTAGGCAATATACTTGGGATCATCTTCACAGTGGCGAAGTTTTTTTCGAGCTTAGATCATCTCTCCAAAGGCAGTCAGAATGGTCCTGTGCGAGCAGTGGAGGGGGAAGCTAGCAATTCTCCCGAGGAAAATGCCTGTACTCCTATAGACATTCCTCTCTCTGACATGAATCTCTTAGTCATTAAGTCAATTAGAACTTATTCAACAATTTTCTTAGCAGCGCTAAGCTCATCCGACATAAATATTTGGGTCAGCTAGCTCAGGTGCGAAAGGAATTCAGAGACTATAGTGAATAGTATGGGAGCAAGGTAATGATCTCCGGGTGAGTTAATCTCAAATTTTGGACTCAAATTATCACTTAGAAAAAGGTATTCTTGGTGCGTGGCACACTGGACTAAGTAGGGAAACTTAGTAACGGTCTTCTTGCAATGGATATGGGGCCTTCATTAACTTCATTCTATCTGTTATGGCGGATTTCAACGGTTGGATGATGAACCTTTATTGTTTTTCTGCCCATTTGGAGAAAAAGTCAAACAGATATACCAGTTCCAATGGCTATATTGCTTCTTCATGCTGAAGTACTCTAGGTCGTTGTTCTGATATCTCAGTGAAGTTCCAATTCTGCAATTTTTATGTCTGGGAAGTATCCTCTAGAACTTCTTGTAACCTTACAGCATTAGCCCTTTTCTTTGATCTTAACTTTCTAGCCTTCTTCCCCGTGAGATTTGTCTCAGTAACGCTTTTATCATTCTGATGCTTATATTTTGTGGTCTTAGTTACTTTGTGTTGTTGAAAGTCTTTCCCAAGGTTCCTTGATAATACTTATTATGTATCAAAAATAGGTAACTCAATATTCTGTGGATCCTCGAGTGTTCTCTTAGCCTCGACATCGAAGTTGCTAGTATTAAATATCTGCAATCTGCTCTTTTTTTCTTCAATCAAGTGCGTGATCCTTCTGGTCATAAATTATTTTAGCTCTTGCTTCTTTTGTTCCAAAACTTCTTCTTCTTCTTTTCATCTGGCTTGTTCTCTATCAATCCAATGTTTTCCTATGAGCATGGTAAACGAGGTGTTGTCTTCATCAAACTTAATAATCTCTAATTATTTCTCTGTCGAAGTTCCATTGACAGTCATAGGTATCCGGGCGAGCCTTCCACATAGGTTTACTAGTTTTCCTCTGAATAAACTTGTCCCTCTTAGGGAAGGGATCATGGGAGGCTTTCCTATAGCTACCCAAGTTCTTTCTGGCATAATGTTCACTTGTGTTTCTTCATCAAGAATACAGTCAATGTTGAACTCCCCTATTCTTGCTTTGACTTGCTCCTTTTCTTTGAATATCTCGTATATCCTAACATGTCGGTGATCATTCAAGGTGTATTTCATCTATAGCAATACCTTTTCTAATTCTTTCTGAGTTTCTACTATTTTTGGATTTGCCTTAGGGTATTTTTCATTCATATTCATTCTTTCAAGCTTAGCAATCATTCTAGGGAAATCCAACACTTCATGGTCCAAGGCTTTACAACAGAGACAACTAGGTATTCCACCAGGGCATTCCTTAGCAATATGTCCTGATCTTCTGCAACTGTAACAGAGGGTTAAGCCTCTCTTTCGTTTAAATGTTCCCCAACTTCTTCTATACTGCGCACCAGGATCGTGGTAGCTAGCATGCAAAAAACTCTTTCTAGGATCCTGCATCCACTAGTTAGTCCAAAAAGTCTTTCTATGCATAGGTATAACATATCTTTCACTATACTTATCAAATCTATTCATATCAAACTTTCTTTCATTGATTAATTCCCTAGTTTGGAAGCTAAGACAACATCTATCAAGCATACCTAGATCCATGCTTTAGAAACAAAAAATTTCACTTATCTTACCTATATAGAGCATAAATCTTTCAGATCTAAAAAAATTTTACTATTCTTACATTTATTAGAGCACGGAACTTATAGATCTTACCTCTTTTTTGCAGATCTGGCCTCTTTCTTTCAGAAATTTCCACTCTTACTTTTCTTAGAGCATAAAGTGTTCAGATCTCACTTATTTTCTTCAGTATAAACCTCTTTCTTACAGGTCTCACCTCTTTCTTTCAGATCTGACCTTTCTTTCTCAGCACAAAGCTTCGTAGGTCAAGTAGAATACTGTGCACTAGGGAAACAGCTCTACGCGCAGAGCTTATTTTGCACAAAGTTTGTTCTTCTTTAGTTCCCAGCAATCACAGTTCCAGGTCCCGGCAATGGAACTATTTGTTGGCACAGGAGCAGACCCAGGGTTCAACGCTCAAGAGTGCACCAACAAAACCCTAACTACCATCCCTTTTGGCAACACCTGCGAAGTAGATGAAGTCTCACTTGAGGTAGAGGTAGGGGTGGTTGTAGGACTCAGATGTCTGCAACCTTAGCTGGGACATCGATCTGTGATTATATCTTTTACAGGGCACTTAGCATATATCAATCATCAATATTTAACCCTTATGGTACTTCGCAGATAGTACAGATCATCGTAGTGAATACTTAGACTAAATATGATTCAGTACTTAGCCACAAAAATATAGATTAGATTCAACAGATCAAGCGCTAAGCATCGTATATATCATATCTAACATTCATTCATACATCATAAGCATAAATCATAACTAGATCTATCTAATCACAACGTATACTTAGCCAAGAAGGAGATAAACACATCAGATCAAAGCATAGAGCACAATACACACAGTTACAGTGGTTCACCCCCACTCTGGGGCTACATCCACAAAGTCTTCTTCTTTATATTATTTCGGTCAAGCGGTTACAGAACAGAGCTTTAGTGACCCTTACTTCGCACAGGACAGAAGATTTGTGCAGCTCGCTAGATCCTTCTTTCTTTCACTTCAGCACAGATCCTTCTACAGTCTCTCACATGGACTTGCACTTAGCTCTGCAAGTCTTACACAAAATGCACAAAGCCTTACAATACTTAATCACACAGATCCAACTCTTATCACTTTAGCCAACTTGCACTAAGCAATCACCAAGTGCACTAAGAAACAACCTCTACTATTTATTACATTGCCTATCTATTTATATATTACAAAATGAGCCTAAGCGTGGGTAAACCCACGGACCGACATTCCTTTCCCATTACATCAACCCAAAACCCTAAAAGGGGCCCAAAAATAGGTCTTTCTTTCCTAATTTCTGCTTTGCATTGCGCTCCATCTTTGGCAAGCTATCGCAATCCCAAAAACGGTCAAATATGACCAAGTATTCTTCAAAACTTGTTCAAGGGCCAACAAGAGCCTTCTCACATTTATTACATCTAACTACCATAGTGGACCTTTATTAATATAGCAGACCTAGTCCACCTTACATTGAATGACCACATTCTCATATATTAAATGACTTCAACTAATAATACATAACCACAATCCCATTGGGTACCTACCTAGGTGCCCCATAGTACATCCCTAGGTATACTACATTCCATCCCCCTTCACATGTTTCATCCTTGAAACACAAGAAGAAACCATACAATATGATCAATTAAGCAATGTATCCAATGGGTACCAAGTACGACCATCCATCCATCCCAATGGAAGTCGAACATGATGTCCATTGGTTTCCTTGCCACCCTGATCTTTCTTTGCATCATGTCGGCGTTGTTGTTGGGCACCAAATCGAGCTATCTTTCTGCTGCATTTCCATTACCCTTTTTGACCTTTTTGCACTTATTTACCTATGTTTAATATGCTAAACCTGTAAGGTAAATACCCCTGCCTTGTCTATTGGAATATTTTATTAATGAAATAAAGTCGCGGAGTTTTGCCTATTCGCAGCACTAAAATGAGTGTTTGACTGCAGCTTCTGGAGAACAGGAACCAAGGCTTCAATATCCCACAGTAGATCCATTATTCACAGCAACGACCAAGCCATAAGGAGGTCGCGCAACTAGAGTCACAGATCCCTGAACCATCTTGGGCATCTCGCTGATCTTGTCTATCTGGTATTGGTGCCATTCCAACTAATGTATATTTTTGGGTATACAGTTACCATGTTTTGGGGAAAGAGGTTGTTCTCCCTCTCCATGTATAAAAGACAGTTTCTTCCTGTAACGGGGGATGCCCCTATTGATATTGTAATAACCCTTTGTA
>JZKD02S1426133.1:0-11108 GCA_000966675.3 Picea glauca | reverse complement strand
AGTACAACTTTCCACTATACATAGTGAAGTTATACAAAGAAAAGATTGTGTAGTTAATGAAAAATAATGATAATCATTGGTAGACATGAGGTATCCCTCCGATGATGAAAATGAGACCCAAGGTAATATACAAACCTTAGTTGTGTGAATAGAGGAGTTTATTTGAACACAAGAGGAACTAATTAGTCAAGTATCAATAATGAAAATCCATTGTTGAGTGCAAGGAAACAACCAATGATGAAAGTACACCTTGGGTAATATAAGTCTCTAAGTCTAACCCCTAGAGAAGATGTGTCATGGTTGTGATGGCCCTCTCCATTATAGATCATAAGGCCCGTCTTTTCATACATTTTGACCATGTTTTGTACCTTATGAACCCTCTTTGACCATGATTAATATAAGAATATGGTTTTGTGCAATTTATTTATGAATGTAATGTATTGAATGATAAAGTGTGTGTCGTATTTTATTTGAGTTTTAGCTTTCATGGTTTTATGGGTATCTGCATGCTACACTAACATATGTTCCAAGTAGGTCAAATCAAGGGAGGATTCCTACTCCAACATGGTGAGGAAAAAAGGGGATTGTGTCCACTCATCCACCTCCAAGGGTTTCCAAGCCTTCAAGACACCCCATGCATCCTAATCCACTTGAATTTTTGACTCAAGGAAGGGAATCTGCTAAGGGATTTGATCCCTAGAACATAGGACCCTGATTATAGGGATCATAGGAGACACAATCCCTTCAATAAAACATTTATTGAAGGGATGAATAATGTAGCCACTTAGTATAAGTAGAATCTAGTGTTATCCCTAGGGAGTGATTCATTAGTTAGTCATTTTTTGTTAAGAAATTATTATTCATGGATAAATTGAGCTTACTTGAGATATATTTATGTTTTGAGATAGATTTCTAATGAAGAATTTGCACTTGCAAGTTCCTTCTACATAGTATCTTATCCAATACTCATGAATAAGCCTTGAGTAGGGCCTTATCAATGTTGGTCAAGAGACTTTTGTATATTTTACTTCGCTTCTTTTACTTTCAACATTCTCTACTTCATTTTACTCATAGGGCATGTTGTTCATGATTTTTGTATTTCTTGTATCAACATTTCCTTGGTTCATCTTCTTTGTCTTATTGCACTTGCATTATATTTTGAGAATGAATTTTTGCATTTCTTGTAGCAACATTACAATGCTTGTAGTAGAGTTACAATTCCTGTAGGAACACTTTGTTTTATGTAGTATACTTTCTAGCACATTATCGTCATCATGTTAGGTTGTTATATTATTTGCAGTGAAATTTAAGGTGGATTGACTGCTAGTCGAAGTAAAGGTGGATCAAAAACAATTTGAAGGTCAAGGTTAGTTAACCTGGTAAAGTCGAAGTCGAAGGTAGAGGTGGCTCGACATGGTAAAGGATTAAAAAATAAGTTGAAGAGGTCAACCAACAAGAGGTCAAAAGGTGGGCTTATAGCGACCGAATAAAGACCGAATGAAGGACGACTAATATTTGACTGGTTATCCGACTTGGGGTCGACTGTAAAAATCCGGAGATTCATGGGATTTGTAGAAAATGATCTGCATGGATCTGTAATCATTTTTGGGTGCCATTTATTTATGGTTTTTCCTAATGTAAATCATATAAAGAGGTGTGATGTAATGTTGTAAAGGATAATTGTAAGATAGATTATCTTTAGAGAAATATTTGGATGTAGGTTGTTGGTCATGAAAATGTAAGATGAATTGGGTACAGAGTTGTTCTTACACAAGCAAGAGGGTATGATGTTGATTGTGTCTTAGGTGTGGACCAAGGTTAGACATGTAACCTTTTATTCATATTGAATAAGACAACAAGAGAGAATAACACTCAAGGAATGTTGGTGTTCCCAGTTTAGGTTTCCAAGGTAAAATCTTTGTGTACTATGTGATTGCTTTGTCATTTACGTTCTTGATTAAATTCTTCCTCCCTTCTGCTAGGTTTAGTGTGGAAGTGTGTCTCATTTCCTAACATGTGGTATCAGATCCAAGTTAAGATTTAATGTATGGTATCATATCTTGATATACCAATATTGAATTTGAGAGCTAAATCCTAGGTACAGTAAGAGTTGTAAGTCATAAAGTGTGTTAAAGAATGGCGAGCAGTTCAAGAATAGTGATAGAAAAATTCAATGGATATAATTTTGAGATTTGGAAGCTTAAAATGGAAGATCTTCTTGTAGATAAAGAAAAATGGACAACGATCTATCCAGGTACCCAGCCAACATGCATGTCGACAAAAGAATGGGAGAAACTTGAAAGAAGAGAAAGAAGTATGATTCAACTTTGTCTTGCATATTCAGTACTGTTGAATGTCTCAGGTGAAGATTCGATCAAGAAAATGTGGGACAATTTGGGAAGCTTATACCATTCAAAATCTTTGGTAAATAAGTTGTTTCTTAGAAATAAATTGTATCTTCTAAGAATGAGTGATGGAATTTTGGTGAATGAGAATTTAAATGTGTTTAATACCATTTTAAGCAAGTTATCGTCTGTGGATATTAAAATCATTGAGGAGGAGAAGTGTATTATCCTATTCTATTATTTTCTAGACTCCTGGGATATCTTAGTCATGGCTATAGGGAGTAATACAACCACACTAGTGCTAAAATACGTGGTTTCTTCTCTATTGTTAGAATAAATGAGAAGAAAAAAAATGGAAGGATCGACCAAAGATGCTTTAGAGGTGAGAGGTTGATCAATTGAAAGAGATAAAGGAAAATTCTCTGGTAGAAATTCTAATTTGAAGGGTAGATCTAAATCCCCAGTTCAATTGACAAGAATATGATGGAAATGCGGTAAATATGGGCATTACAAAAAGTACTGCAAGTTGAGGGAGATGGAATTCAGTACAAGATCCGATGAGAAGCAGTTGACTGAGAGAAATATGACCTCGGATAAGGGAGGTGATGTGTACTTGGAATCGACTAGTACACAATCGGATCAAGATGTTTGGTTGATCGAATCAATAACATTTTATCATATGAAACCACATAGAGAATGGTTATGAAAGTATGAATGATATGATGGAGGTGATGTGTTCTTGGGGGATGAATCGACAACCAAAATTGTTAGACAAGGAAGAGTTCAATTGATACTACAGGATGGGAGGAAAAGAACCTTTCTAGGTGTGCTACACATTCTAGATTTGGAAATAAAATTGATATATGTTAGCAAGATGATTGATGATGGAGTGTACACTCTATTTCAGAAGGATTCATGCAACATGGTGAGAGGTGTGATGGTCTTAATGAAAGGAGTTTGGATTGGAACCCTATACTAGTTGCTAGGGGGTGTCGAATTGAATGGATGAAAAAACATCATTGTTCCTAAAGTTGACTCAACTTCGACTCGACTTGACTCAGGTTGAGTCAATTCAAACCAAATTGACAAGTCATCATAAAGTTGACCCAACCATGCTATGGCATGAGAGGATGGGACACATTGGAGAAAAACGACTTTGAGCTATGCACAACAAAGGTATGGTCGAAGGTTTTCCTGAATGTGGTTTAGAAGTCGACTTTTGTGAACATTGAATATATTGAAAAAAAAATTGGGTGAGGTTCCCATCTAGAGAGACAAGGGAAAATGGAATTCTATAATTGGTTCATAGTGATGTGTTTGGCCCGGTTTTAGTGCCTTCACTTGGTGGATCCCTGTATAATGTCTCCTTTATAGATGATTTTTCTAGGAAGACATGGATATATTTCCCGAGGAAGAAATAAAAGGTTTTCTAGAAATTCAAAGAGTTTAAATCTCTTGTAGAAAACTAGAAAGATGAGAAGATTAAGGTGCTAATAACTGACAATGGTGGTGAATTCTATGGAAAATAATTTGATCAGTTCTACAAGCAATGTGGCACAAAACGCCAAATTACCACACCATATACCCCATAGAAAAATGGATTTTTTGAGAGAATGAATATAATGTTTATGGACAAGGCAAGGAGCATGCTCAGTGGTGTTGGGATGGCACAAGAATTATGGGTGGAGGAAGTCAACACTGCAAGATATCTGGTGAATATGTCTCTTTTGTCGGTGCTAGTCAACACGACTCCACATGAGGTATGATCAGGTAAGAAGCCTTCGGTTTCACATCTCAAAGTATTTGGCTTTGATGCATTTGTGCATGTTCCCAAGGAAAACAAAAGAAAGATGGACAAGAAGGCAGTCAAACGTATTATCATTGGATACAAAGAAGGAATGAAAGGATATAATCTTTGGGATCCCGCATCAAGGAAAACAATGTACATTAGAGATGTGGTCTTCAGAGAAGTCAGAGGTAACTCCAAGGTTGAAGAAATTATTCAGATCTAGAATAATCCTAAGACGATGCAATTTGAACTAAGGAAGGAAGAAGATGTTTCAGATGAGTCAACTAAATCAGATGAAGAGGTGGAAAAACTGACCTCGGTGGTAAGGAAGTCATAAGGAGTAAGAAAACCAATTGAAAAGTATAGTCTTCCTGACTTCCATTCCACATTTGTGTTAAATTCCATTGATGATGAGCCCAAGTCGGTCGGTGAGGCAGTTGACTCAGCAGAGGGTAAAATTTGGAAAGATTCCATGGTCGAAGAGATGGAATCATTGCACAAGAATAAGAAATGAGACTTACTCAAGTTGCGGAAGAAAGCATGTCGGTATCAAATCAGTATTCAAGAAGAAGATGAATGTCACTATACAAGTCAATATTTTTAAATCTTGATTGGTAGAGAAAGGATATTCCCAAGTCAAAGGAGTCGACTTCGGTGAGTTTTTTCCCCTGTTGAAAAATTAACTTCCATTACAGTACTAATTTCTCTGGCTGCAACATTTTATTTGGAAATAGAACAGATGGATGTAAAGACAATGTTCCTACATGGGGACCTAGAAGATGAAATCTACATGAAACAACCTGAAGGATTTGTAGTAAGTGCAAGAAATATTTGGCATGTAAATTGAAAATATACCTTTATGGTATAAAGCAATCACCAAGGATGTGGTACCAAAATTTCAACACATACATCCTTAGTTTGGGATTTTTGAGAAGAAAAGTTGATCACTGCATATATTCCAAAGAAGAAGGTGGGCACTTCATATATGTAGATTTGTATTTTGATGACATGTTGTTAATTGGAAACAACATGGACACAATAAAGGAGGTGAAGAAGCAATTATCCTCCAAGTTTGACATGAAGTATCTTGGTGCAGTTAACTTCATTATGGGAATGGAGATTAAGATAGATTGAGTAGCTAGAAATTTGTGGTTGAATCAGATAAAGTAGATTGAATAGTTTTGAAATGTTTCAACATGTAGGATTGAAAACCAGTGAAGGTGATAATTTCTGTGGGAGCAAGGCTAACTGTTGAACAATTTCCAAAGACACATGAATAAATAGAGGGCATCGTACGTGTCACCTATGCAATTTCTTTTGATAGTCTAATGTATGTGATGGTCTGCACTTGACAAGACATTGCCCATGCAGTGGGAGTGTTGAGAAAGTACATGTCGACACCTGGAAAGGAGCACTAGACAACTGTCAAGAGAGTATTGAGGTATTTGTGTGGCACAAAATATTATGTGATATGCTACCAAGGAAAACTGGTGGTGAAAGTGAATTAAATGTACATGGATTTTTCAACAACGACTGGGCTAGAGATTTGGATGAGCAGAGGTCGACCAATGGATATGTGATCAAGATGTTTGGTGGATCAATTAGTTGAAGGAGTAAGTGACATGTGGTTGTATCCTTGTCAACAACAAAAGCTAAATACATGGTGGCCACTCATGGAAGAAAAGAAGCAATATGGTTGCAAAGGTTGTGTTCAGGAATCAGGTTTGAACAAACAACTATGAAGATAAGTTGTGACAATTAAAGCACAATGTTTATGGCAAATAACTTGGCTTATCATTTGAATAATAAGCACATTGATGTACAATAACATTTTGTGAGAGACATGGTGGAAAGCAACAAGGTGTTGCTGGAGAAAGTAGACATGTTGGAAAACATAAAATACTCATTAACCAAGTATGTGAGTGTTGTGAAGTTCTCTTGGTGTAGAGAGGCAATGGAAATTGTTTCCCTAGGTTTGTGAACGAAATTTCATGAATCTCTTGGTTTCAGCAAAGAAGACAACAAGTGGGAGAATGTTGGGTTTTTATATTCTTTGTAGTGAAAGTCAAGGTGGATCAACAACAAGTCGAAGGTTGAGGAAAGTCGACTGGGTAAAGTTGAAGTCCAAGGACGAGGCAGTTCAACATGGTAAAGGTATCTATAGCAAGTTGAAGAGGTCAACCAACAAGAGGTCGACCAGAGGGCATGTGGTGACCGAATGAATATCGAATGAAGGTCGATTCGTGGTCGATTGGTAATCCCACTTGGAGTCGACTGTAACAAAATCCCAAGATTTGTGGTATTTGTAGCCAATGATCTGCATGGATCTGTAATTGTTTTTGGGTCCCATTTATTTATGGTTTTTCCTACTGTAAATCCTATAAAGAGGCGTTTTGTAATGTTTTAAAGGCTAATCATAAGATATCTTATCTTTAGAGAAATATTTAGATGCAGGTTGTTGGTCATGCATATGTAAGCCAAATTGGATACAGGGTTGTTCTTGCATAAGAAATAAGGTATGATGTTGATTGTGTCTTAGTTGTGGACCAAGGTTAGACATGTAACCTTTTATTCATATTGAATAAGACAACAAGAGAGCATAACACTCAAGGACTGTTGGTTTTCCCAGTTTGGGTTTCCAGGGTAAAATCTCTGTGTATTGTGTGATTTCTTTGTCATTTAAGTTCTTGATTAAATTCTTCCTCTCTTTTGCTAGGTTTAGCGTGGAAGTGTGCTTCATTTCCTAACAAATCAAAATATTTTTGTTAGCCATGGATTTATTCAAACTTATTTCAAAGGGGATTATTTTGATTTTCTATTCTTTACTTCATTTTTCACAAAAAAATAGTGTATTGTAGGATTTGCTTTGTTTTCATTAGAAAAAACTCAGATAAATGCAACCTTGTCTTTCAAGCAAGTTATTTCTCTATTTTGGATCAACAACCTAAATCATCTCACCTAGATTTGGAGCTTTTCATTTTGCTTCTTGTAGTCTCACACCCTAACTTGCCTTGCTATCATGATAAGCAGGGCTGGGTCATTGGGTTATATGATCCCATTAATTTTATTTTTCACATTTCCTTTCAAACAATTTGTATCTTTCATTTGAATTAATTTTCAACTTTCTCTTAAGTCGAATTCCATCTTCCTTTTCAGTAGCATTAAATTTCTTCTTAGTCATTTTCCCCTAATGAACTAACCCTTGTAGTCTTAGTTCTAAAAATGTTTCCTTTGCTTAGATAGGTGCATATGTATGAAGTTTTCACATATAGTACACAATACCTCTCAAGTCTGTATGAACCTTGGGTTGACATTTAAAGTTGTAAGCTGAGGAGTGTAGAATTGTTGTTGTTATTCTTTGGTCCATCAGGTTGATAGGGGGGAACTCACTAGATGAAGAGAAATAATGAATTTGTTCAAATTACATGAGATTTGAGCACTTATTTTGTAGATTATGAGGGATTTGGGACTTTAATCGGGGAGTGATAGACATGATGGGTATGATAGCTGAGGAATGGGTGACATAAGGATTGGAATTGGGACTTTCTTGACTCAGAGAAAAAACAAAAAAACCTAGGAAAAAACTATAACTGAATAGACCAAGGATATAAAGACTCAATTTAGAGGCATTAAGATATGACCCCATTAATATTAGAAGATTAACCAATCAAGAGGAATTAAAAAAAAAATAGGGACCATGGTAAAATTTTAAGAAATAGGTTTACAACTCAACCACTAAGGTAATGATTCAAAGCAAGTGTTCTATTTAAGGGTGATATGAATGGCTTCTTGTAAAATGTTAAGGAATAGGTTTACAAATAAACCACTAAGGTAATGATTCAAATCAAGTGCTCTATTTAAGGGTGAAATGAATGGCTTCAGAAACTTGGTACTAACAAAATTTCATGATTCTTTCTCACCTCTCTCTTTTTATAATATTTGTTTTGTTTTTTTTGGTATTTTCATGTTTAAGAGAAAAGCATGGAAAAAGAATAAAAAAATTCTAATAATACATAGAGGATACAGGTGTCACAAGAGTCACTGATTTAGTACTAGCACAAAATGGATTTAGGGAAGATGAGCGACCAAGCATAAGGAAGCAAAGTTATGGGCACCCAATGCATGTCTCCTCTAGGAAATTGATGAGTTTTGTGAAAATAAATACTACAAGTATGGATGAAATAATCATAAGGGATCTATGAGATGAAGAAGGAATACACATTCCATCAATGTATGTAATACAAACAAGAGAGAAGGAAGAAAAAAAATGTGAAGTGTAGAAACAAAGCATTGACAAGCAAGTTGTGCCCCTTATGGGAATGGCTAGAAGTAGATGAGAAAGATGAATGAAGCTCACATCACAACATAAATCTAAAAAGGGCCTGTCCTATTAGGGATAAAAAACAAGAAATAAGGAAGAAAAAAAATGTGAAGTGTAGAAACAAACCATTGACAAGCGAGTTGCGCCCCTCATGGGAATGGCTAGAAGTAGATGAGAAAGAGGAATGAAGCTCACATCGCAACATCAATATAAAAGGTTCTTGTCCTATTAGGGATAATCATAATGGGTGATAAATGGAAATAAGGTGATACTCTAAAGTGACCCATCATAGGAAGGCTCTTATGTTGTGTGGGTGTGAAAGGAAAGACGAAATGGTTGAAGCATAATTATTCCATGGTGTAGACCCTATGCAAAATTTGGCGGAGAAAGGATGAAATGAAAATTTAGTGAGGGAAATACTAATCATATATATGATGGCATTGGAATATACCTTACCTATTCCAATAGTGTATAAATCATGATCCCTAAGAAAACAAAAAAATTCAGTGCATAATCCTACACCTAAGAAACAACAACAACAATATCATATCTTGAAACCCTAGAAAGACATATATATTGAGAGTTAATGTGATAGGGGTGTTCTCAACCTTGATATATTTAAACACATCTTATTTAATGATGAAGTCTATGAGAAAATACTCAACAATTTCAAAGTATAAATATCTATTAGCAAAGTGATTAGACTCAGAACAAAAATCGATGCTAGATTCAATTCTAGCAATGTCGAATCCGGGGAGAGTCTCTTCAGAAAGAATTGAAGGAATATATAGAATTTCATCCTATGAACCATTTATATCAATCATAGCCTCTAGGAGGGATTCATCTAAGGAGAAAACATCATCCCAAAGGGGATGGAAATCATAAAATTGACTTGGCCAATAGGGAGGGAAAATGTAATGTTTCCCCTAATGGAGAAAATATTGGATCAACTAGAATACTTAAGTTGAAAGGAGGTAAATCAGTGTGCAAATGTTTTTTCTTAATGGAAACTGAAAATATGAGGTATGAAGCCACATAAATCAACTATGGTATAGAAATGTCCAACCAAATAGTAGGGTTAGATTTAGTGCAAGAAACAAAGGGCATCACATGGTCTAAAAGATAGAGATGGTTGAGGATCACCTCATGATGGTTGATCAATGGTGACAATTCTCATTTCATAAAGAAAATTCATAACATAAAAGAGAAATACACCACAACAATAATGGCATGTGCGTAATCATACCCAAGGATCACATTGAACTCCAAGGGTCCCATCACAACTACTATATCGACTAAGACATTCTTCTCACCCAAAAAAATAAGTAACTTATGGAGAACCCGTATAGGTTCAGTTGTCTCCTAGAGACACTCATTCTAACAAAGGAGTGGTGTTAGGGCCTCTATGGAGGTAAACATTTTCCACACAAAACCAAGGGAAGAACCATAAGGTTTCTAAAAAATATTCTTTGAAGCTCAATATCTATTGATATATCTTTGTAAGATTAAACAAAAAAAGATACGAATTTTTAATTGAGCTAGAACAAGAAACCAAGAAGCATTAGGATTCATGGATTGATCCATAGAACTAATTATTAGTCATATTGGCATCTTTATCCCATTTATCATAGAAAATAAACTATTGGATGGATGAAGAATTGAGAAACATGGTTTTTCAATTATGAGAGAGCTGTGAAAACTAATTCTCATGGCTACAATTTTGGACATAGAACTAATTGGGCGTAGGATATGAATCCAAAAATCTTAAAGCATACCCACAAACACATTTGACAATCAACATTAGTAAGAGTAGCAATGTTGGAATCTTTATTTTCATCAATTTAATATGGATAAGAACTTTATTACATAAATCTTCTACCACAATTGTTTTAAGATCACAAAAATTAACACCATGGGGGTAGCTAGCCATAATCATGGGTTTATTCTTCATATTAAGACTTATATAACAATCTCAAGAAAAAAGTTAAAGACATAGGGAATAACATGGGGGAAATCACCACAATCCTTAAAAAAATGATATATAATGGTCACAATGGGTAAAATCACATAGTCCCATGACCAATCTACGTTAAACTTTCCTTATAATGACACAACTTCATTTCAGGTTGGAATGAATTCTCTTTCCTGAGCCAATTTATCACGTAGGTTCTAACAACTCTAATTACAATAAACTTCTTAAGCATTAGAAAAAATAAGAATGGTGGAATTATAGAGAATAATTACAATAAACTTCTTAAGCATTAGAATAAATAATAATGGTGGAATTAGAGAGAATAATAGATAAAAAATACTTGCATGCAAAAGTAATGATGAATCCTCTATGTCATACCTTCAATTCTTGAATCCTTTTCTCTATTTGTTCCTTTACTATTTTAAATTCTGATTTTCTAAGTATTCCATGAATGAGTATTAAATTATTTTGTTTTTATCAATTTTTGGAGATACACATATTCACATACTTTGGTTATAATAAAATCTTGACAATGAACTGAGTTATTACACTCATGTTTCCAAATATGAGGTTGTTGTTATATTTCCCAAACATTAATGCAATGATTGTTTATTGTGGAGGAACCCATGATTTCCAATCTTTTATATTCCAAATTCATTTATAATAATATTTTCACTCACG
>JZKD02S1426122.1:0-11108 GCA_000966675.3 Picea glauca | reverse complement strand
CCAAATACAAAAGATACACTGAAAATAAAGTGAGGAAAGAGGGAAAACCTCATGGAACCCCCCCCCCCTTCAAGGTACAATGTATGTAAAAATAAGAACTACAATTTCTAGTCAATTGTGTCCTTCATTCCAAGACGAATTCGTAGAGAGTGGAACTTCTGCTCAGTGAAGCTATTGGTGAAGATGTCTATCATCTATTCTGTTGAAGGATATAACTGTAGGTTGATGATCCCCTTGTGTACTAAGTCTCGGATGTAGTGCATGTGGATCTCGATGTGCTTCGTCTGCTGCCTCTGAGCTGGATCTCTGCAGAACTTCAGAGTGATCTGGTTGTCACACCAAATGATGATCGATTGATGAAACTTAATGCCCAAATTAGTGAGAAAATGTTGTAGCCACATAGCCTAAATGGTTATGTTAACTACCCCTCTATACTCTACCTCAGATGAAGAAAGAGCAAGGGTATCCTGCTTCTATCTCGACCAAACATATAGGCCCAGAACCAACATTGAGCAAATAACTAGATATGGACTTGCGATTAGTGCTATCGCCAGCCCAGTCATAATCAGTAAAATCGATGATATCTAGTGTAGATTCTGTTTCATAATGAATCCCAAAGGTGATGGTTCCCTGTACATATCAAAGGATACGATTTGCAGCCTTCCAATGTAGCTCATGCGGCTCCTGCATGAACATAGAAATTATGCCAACCGAATAGGAGAGGTCTGGTCTGGAGTGTGTGAGATACAAAAATCTCCCCACTAGCTGTATTTACAGTTTGTTTTCAACCAATGGAGTATCCCTGCCATCCTCAAGTTTGACTCCTGATAGGAAAGGAGTCGAGCAGATTTTAATTCTGTCATGTGAAATCTCTCAAGGAGATCTCGTGCATACTTGGCCTAAGATAATTTGATGCCTGATGCATCCTGACTGATCTCGAGTCCAAGGAAGAAGTGTAGCAGACCCATGTCCATCATCAAAAACTTTTCATGTAGAATCCTATGGACTGTAGCAATCACTGAAGTCAAGCAATCGATGATCAACAAATCATCAACATACAAAAATAAGAGTAGAAGTGAATCAACCGTCCTGCGCATGTAGACATTCGGTTTTGATTTACAACATGAAAAATTATGTGACTGCAAGTAGGAGTCCATCTTGGCATACCATGCCCTTAGAGCCTTCTTGAGTCCATAAAGAGATTTCTTCAGTCGACAGACCAAAGATGAATCCTGCATAAATCCCTGGGGCTGCTCCATATAGATCTCCTCAAAGAGTTCACCATGAATAAATGCATTCTTCACTTCCATCTGATGGAATTCCCATCCCTTGGGCACCACAATGGCAAGTGTGATAGGTATGTAATCCATCTTTGCTACTGGAGTGAAGGTCTCATCATAGTCAATGCCATGCACCTGTTGAAAGACTTTGTCAACAAGCCTGACTTTGTATCTACTAATCTGTCCATCTGCTACACTCTTGGTCCTGTAGACCCATCTGCATATGAAAAGTTTCCTTCCAGAAGGAAGGGGAACCATATCCCAAGTCTGGTTCTCAAGGAGGGAGTTGTACTCATCCTGCATGGTGGATTCCCAAAAGGGATTTCCAGCAACCTCACCATAAGACTGTGGATCTGAAGAATAAACCAAGAAAATATGCCTAGAGGAAAATGGTTAAGTGGAAGTGAGTGCAATAGGAGGCTGCTTGAAATAATATTGATTCCTCTTGGTATCATTTGGATCACCAACAAGATCCATTGCATCATGAAGAGTAGTCTTTGCCCACTTGGGCATCTGCTCTAGCTCTGCATCTACATCTGGATGCTCTCAGTCTGCATCTAACTGTACTGAATTTGTATATGGATCATATGATCCCTCTGAATCAGAACTCTCATCTTAAGAAGAGTCGACATGTGCATGCTCATCATCTCAGACAGGTGGAAGAATGAAGGTTTTTGCATGCAGCTGCTGATTTAAATGCGGGAAACTTTCCTTGAATTGGACACTTCGCTCAATGAGGAGTCGGTCCGAGGAAAGATAAATAAGTATGTATCCCTTCACACCATCAAGGTATCCAAAAAAAATACACTCAGTTCTCTTTGGATCAATTGTCTTCCTCTTTTCAGAGGGAATCCGGGCCCATGCACGTGAACCAAAAATACGAAAGTGGGTCACTTCCAGTTTGAGGCCGCTCCAAGTCCCGTAGGGGGTATTATCCTTGACAAATATATTGAGAGATATGTTTTGGATGTATTTTTCATAATTAAGTGCTTCGAACCATAGTCTCTGAGGTAGCGACTTTTCATGTAGCATGCAAGATGCCATCTCTTTTAGAGATATGTTTTTCTGCTCAACAACTCCCTTTTGCTACAGAGTATGGGGAAATGTTTGCTGTAACTGAATCCCTACCTCATGAAAAATATTTTGGATCTCATGATAGACATACTCTCCCTCGTTATCATTTAAGAGGACTTTGATTTTATTTCTTGACTGTGTCTCAAACAGGGCTTTGAAATCTTTGAGGTGTTGAAAGACCTTGGATTTTTGCCTGAGAAAGTAAATCCATGTGAAACGTGAGAAATCATCAACAAAAATGAGAAAAAACCTCACTTTGTTGATATATGGACGTGGAAAAGGACCCATGAGGTCACTATGGATCATATCTAAAGGAGAGGAAGCTCTATGAGCCTTTCCTTTGTCAAATTTCTCTTGAGGGTGTTTTCCAAGAACACATCCCTCACAGACTCCTTTGGAGAAATGGATGTATGATAGACCATCAACCAATATTTGCTTGCTAAGTTTTTGCATATATCTGAAATTCAAATGTACAAACCTTTTGTGCCATATCCTACTACATTCATCAGCATGGGTAAGAAGTAAAGCAAAATTTGGCTCAATAAATTCAGAAAATGTATACAATCTAGATTGATGATTTACCTCACCGATAACAACCATGGAATTGGTTTGCATGTCATAGATGTCCAATTCATTTGGTATGAATATGAATTTTTTTTTCGCTGCCAGAATTCGTCATCTGATATGTTGAAACAAACTTTATTTTTCCTAAAAACCTTAAACTAAAATATTTTTTTTTTATTATGGAGCCGCCTTTGATTTTTAAAAAAGGGTCAAAATGTGAAAAGATTTTCAAGAGTTATGGGTTTCGGGGTTTTGTTATTTACACAGTTTGATATTTAACGATGACCCCAAAGTCCTGATACCAAAGTCATGAAAAGTGAATTTAAAATAATTTAAACTGATTTAATAACAATAATTAAAAATGTTTAATAGTAATTTAAGCTTATCGTATTTTCATTTTCGGGAATCTAAACTCAAACGACAGTCCAAAATCCCAATGTGTAATTCACAGAATCTCTTTTAATCGCGATTAATTAAAGTTTAAACATACTTAATATATTGTTAATCAACTACATTTCGGGAAATCGAAGAATTATCACTCATCTCACCCAAAATAACTCGAAGCATA
Source organism: Picea glauca (assembly GCA_000966675.3). Taxonomy (NCBI): domain Eukaryota; kingdom Viridiplantae; phylum Streptophyta; class Pinopsida; order Pinales; family Pinaceae; genus Picea; species Picea glauca. The sequence goes on along the minus strand of JZKD02S1426122.1, from coordinate 7,622 downwards.
GAGTCTCGAAAGTATTAAGCTCTTAAGTGTGATTAACTTAACATCAAAACAAAGGTTAACGATATAAATTGGTTTTTCGCATTTTCTCTTTTCGGGATTTTTCAAAGACATTTCATTTGAACTCCCGATTTCGAATTGCCGATATTTGGCAACATTTATTATAGATTAATGAAATATCTTATAGTGTAAGATGTGTATCTCCAGTTGTACTCTCCTCATTAAGGAAAATGAATTTATCGCCCATAGAAGCATAGTCTAATTAAGGCAGCCTGAAGGCGAATACAGGTTTCTAATTCGAATTTCTTTCTCACTTTCAGCAAATTAGCAAGTTGTATCTAAGAAAGTTTACACCTTCTTTTGTGTAACAACTACTCGCTTTTTATCATAGGTATCATGGCACCCAAGAAAGCACAGAAAAAGAGCGATGACATCAGTGAAAGCTCAAATATGAACTCGGATGTTTTATTTGATACCACACCACATGCTGTGGATTCAATCGAGTCCTGGATGCAGATTTTTGAAGTCTTGGAGCATGAGGTTAGGAATTGCCCAGACGATTTTGGAAATGAAAGGACTGATAAGATTGAAAATAAACTTAGAGATATATCAGAGGATGAGCTCCATAAAATATCTACATGGTTGGAGCTCATGCCATACAATGACATGATAAACTAGGCTCTGATGAACACCGATGTGAAGACCAGGAGCATCATGAACCATCCAAAGGTCATTGTCAACTCATTCAGGCCAAAACACATTCAAGTAATGGACAAGATGTCCCTTGTTTCTAAATATTTTTATAATTCTGAATTCGTAGAAGAGTTTCAACGAAAGGAGTGTACATAGTTTGACCAAACCTATCCAGATATAATCAAAGGATGGTGGGGAATTCCAACAAAATTTAGAGCTGATACCCATGGCGTTTATGCCACATCATCATTAAATGAATATATAGTTTATATAGAAACTATGTTATGTAGACTATTTAGGAGTGAAATCCTTACCCATTTCCCCGTGGAATGGGTGCAAATTATACACGAGGTAGCCAAGGGTTACACTTTCAACTGGGGTAAGATTCTATCAGATAACCTAACCAAGGAGATTGCTAAGTACCAAATAGCAAAGTCAAAAGGCAAACCACCGTATTTTTATATGGTAGTGTATTTCATGGATGCTATCTACTATATGACCCCTTTCTCATTCATGAATTGGAGATGAAATCCAACCTGTGTAGAACCCATCCATTTCTATCACTCTCAACTATGGGAAGAAAAAGAAAAAGATTTCTTTTAAGAAATTTGTCACTATGTAGTGATACCTGTACACCAAATATTGTATGGATACCCACCCCCTCATATTTTAGAGAAAATCATGGGAAACCTCAAGACAGTTGCAGATTGGTTTATCAAAGAGAATTTCTCTTATGTCAGAGTCTTCAGATGTTCAATTCACCCTCATGCTCTCCAAAAATTTCTCCTTGATAGACTGGTGTGCAGAAAAATAGCTTATCAAATAATAACAAGAGGCATTAGCAAAGAGTAAAATCATTCCAGAAGAAATTCGGCCATCTTTTTGTGTACATATTGGGAGGTTTTCATTGCTAAATTTTGGCCATTCTAAGGTAGAAGCTGCAACACTTGAAGACATTAAACTAGTATATGTTGAACTCAGAAGGCATGATCCATATCAAATTGTAGGAAATCATCTATCTCATTGCAATATGAAAATGTATGAGCATGAAGACTCCCCTTGTGACGACATATTTAAAGGAGCCAGAGCCTATGAGGAGATATTAGACAGAGTCCAAGGGTTACCCCTTGACCTACAGACCAGTTTTCTTTCTTTCCAAAAGAATATAAGAAGTGGGTTTCCAAAGATACTACAGGGAGAATCGATAACCCCTCCTTCAGAACAAGAAATTATACCTCCAGGTTTTGAACCAAAGTCTATGAATAAAGGGATCATAGAGGAAAACCCAGAGAATACCAATGTGTCTTCACAAAGATCAGAAAATTCATAGACAAAACATCCAGAGTCTGAAACAGAGTTTAAATCCAAGACACCTTTAAAGAAATATCAAATGGTTTCTCCTTTATCATCAACTATTCTCGCTGATACCCCCAAACAAGTAGAAGGAACATAATTCACAGAGTTAGGCAGCCCTATTACAACATTGACTCCTTTACAGTCAACTTTTGGGCCTCCTCGTCTTGAATTTAGGTACATAAGAGATCTTACCCTAATATCTATTGAGGAAATACCTTCCTCGGTCTTCTTTTTCAGTAGGAAGAGGAAATCTGCAGTCAAACAAGAAATGCACCCAAATGAAGGTACAAAGGTAAAAAAGCATAGGGTACTTCTTGATGGAAAAAATCTAGAGGACGAAGATTTTGCTAAAGAGGTAGCAGGCTCACTAATATCTTTCGCAATGACCAATTTGTTTTCAGTTTATAACTTGAAAGCAAGTCTTAAGTAAAGGAATCAAATGATAGCCAAGTTGGAAAGTCAAATAAGAAATACAGAGAAAAATATTAGAGATGAGATAAATAAAAAACTGGAACAGGCCAGAGGTGCTAACAAATATGAGATTCAACTCCTCAAGTATAGTTTAGATGAGATGTGTAAGAAGATGCAAGCTAGTCAAGGGAAAGTCATCAAGCAAGAGGAATTAGTAAAGCAGTTGCAAGATAAATTGAGTTCCATTGAAAGCTAGGTGGTAAATATAACGATATTCCAAGCCCAGGCATTGGAAGTGCACCAGAAGCTAGAGGCAGAACAACAAATCCTATTTTCTAAAGTAGATATCATTCAAAACCATTTTTAGGATGTAAGTCAATCATTGGAGAAAATTTCTTTCGAAGGAAAAGAGGCTACAATAGCCTAGGTCGCTTTCTAGAAGGCAGTTGTATTTTCCGCTATAGAAGACAGTTGTATTTTCCGCTATAGAAGAGGTACCGATAACTCCTAAATTAATTGTCACTAAAAAAATTAGGGGTGATATCATGTTGAAGGTATGGGAGTCCAATATATCTGAAAGTAGAAAAATGGCCAAAGAGATAAAGGAAAAATGTGAAGAGACTTTCGATTTGTTATATAAAAAATTGCTAGACATTGGAAAGGGCGACTACCCTAGATTACTTGGACAGATCAATGTTATAAGACATCAACTGAACCTAAAAGAAAGTCTAAATGAGGCCCATATTGAAATTTCACAGTTTATATAGGTCAATGTTGCACAAATGGACAAATGGCTGGTGAAGCCAAACTTACAATTACAATCAGTAAAATTTGAGGATAAAAGGATTGAGGACAGGTTGCCAAAAATTCAGAGGAAGCTGTATCTATTTGAAGCAAAGGATGCGTCAGAGCCTTCACAAAGATTGGCGAAGTTTATAAGGAGTTTTTTCGAGTGTTTTGAGCCAAGTGAAGCAATTACTTCAAAGAAATGATGAAACGATACATGCTGCCTATTATACCGGTGTATGTAAGAATATAGGAAAGAAACCAATGGAATGGTTCAAGTCTTTATTTTTTTTAACTGTTAAATATCTAGGAGTAAGGAAAGTTCCAACCATCTAGGGTTAAGAACCTTTGTATAAATATAATTTCAAAATACTTAGAGAAGGCTCTTTTTTGGCCGACTATAGCAGAGAAATTTCTCCTTTACCATAATTAATACAAATGAAAACCGAAGATTCCATATTCCATCAAACCTGAGTTATGTGTTCTTTTATTTCTTCATTTTCAACATCATTTCTTATATATCTTTGATGAATGTTTAACTACAAATTAGTACAACATCTACTGTGGTTATTTTTTATTTAGTCATCTAATTGTTTTACAGATTTTCCTCTATGTTTGCTATTAGCAGACACAAGACCTATGAGTTATTTAGATCACCATATTTTATGCTTCATTAAATGTTTCTTATCTAATTTTTTCTTCTGTTACAAAGTGATATTCTTCCATGACTGATGCCTCACGTTGTTTAAACAAATTTGGGTTTTCTTTCATCACATACATTATTTTCTATTTAACTCAGGAATGGGAAACGACCTCTGAAATTGTTACATTATTAATTCAAATTTGGGAACTTATCTCATACAATCTAAAATAGAAACAACAAAACTTGAAAATCAAATAAAAAATCTTCTAAACCTTCTTTTTCTCCATGAATGCACCTACTGGAAGACAACCCAACATTGAACCCGGGCTCACAGATCAGACCAAAATCGCTTTAACATTGTTTAATACTATCTTAGAAACTACCACCACCCGGGTTGAACTTGAATGTTCATGGGCAGCCATTGAACATGACATAAGCATCCAGGAACGTTTTGAAGCTAGACAAAGACAATTCAGAAATTAGCCATAGCTTCTTTCCTAAAGAAATGTTTTTCTCTTTATATATTTTAAACCCTCTTTACTTTTTCATATGCCTAGACTTTATACTTTAAAGCCTTAAGTATAAACTCTGGAACAACATCTTTTTGGTGCCATTGCTGGGGAACAAAGAAATAAAGTTATTTTTCCCTGGGAAGAACGACATTGATAATTTCTTTCTTTGATGGTGAAAAAATATTGAAATAATTTATAAGGCTATTTTTATCTTTCACTTCACGACTCCATGATTAATAAGTTGGATTTTAACCGAAAGAATACCAGAAAGAATCTAGATAGCAATCAGACTTCGCCTGTATCCGATCCAGAAAAAATATTGAAATCAAGAAGATACCTTAAACAATCTGCTTCATCGACAAGTAAGATTTATCAACCTAAATTTACACATTCAAATACTTAGGATCTACTAAAAAATTTGAATGCCCCATTCCTTTGTGGAAAATCACCCATTGATAGAATTGAAATCCTAGAGCTTGGTTTGGTCTTACCCGAATTTAAAGCCGAGACTTTTTCAAATGTTTCTTTTACCAATAAAGGTAAAATATATATCTCACTTCCTGCCTCAATCGATGTTTCTTCATCTCCTGAAGTTTAGTTTCCAATCTCTCAGAACTCAGAAGAATATATTGTTTACCTTGACTCAACTCCTGTTGGTTCTCCTGTATATTCTCCTTGTGAGTTCGAAGAAACCAGTCGCCATTTTCCAAGTCCCTCTTTTTCAATTTTCTTGTCCCTTGATGATCAATTTCCGTAAGCCATCTTGCCCTGTCCAAGAACAACATAAGGGTTACCACACACCTTTAAAAATCCCCTTTATAATCTCCAAGTTTCATCTCCTAAATTTTCAACAGCTGGGGCCAGAGCATGTGGTGCCGGAGGTGCAGGAGGAGGAGGAGCCAGTGATGGACCACCTCCCCCTCCTATTATTTTTTCTAAGGTAGACGCTAGATATGCCCCTCTAGTACTTCCAATTCCCCTCCATGACCTACTTGAAAATTATTTGAACAATCTACTGAAATTCACTCGGGAGGGAGACTTGACTGTTGTCAAACATATCAATTTCTTTGATCAATTTGTTGACATCCTTGGTCTTGAAAATGAGGATGTTTATTCGAGACTCTTAGTTCAAACCTTTGAAGGATAGGTGAGAACCTGGTTCCGAGGTCTAACAGCAGGATCGATAGGATCATACGATGAATTGTAAAATGGTTTTATCAGACAATGGGAAGAAAAGAAAGATCATCTATACTATCTAACTGGGTTTGGGGATTTGAGAAAGAAAAATTCAGAGTCAGTTCTCGAGTTTACCCAAAGGTTTAATAAATTGTATAATAAAATTCCAGCTGAGGTTAAACCTTCTCAACCTGCAACGAAAGTAACTTTTGTTGGGGCTTTTGATCCTAATTTCGCTTTGTTGTTGAGGGAAAGGAGATCTGTAGATCTCACTAAAATGTAGGATGATGCTTTAGAAATTGAGTCAAACATGATGGCATTAGGAAATTTAAAAACAAAATTTGAAATGGGAAATAAGGAAACTAGACGGTACAGAGACTAAGAGGGACCCTCTGTATATGGGAGGTCTTCGAAAGACAAGATGGATGACATGGCGAGAATCATTAAAGAATTATAGAATAAGATCTCAAGAATGGAATTAGACCAATCAAAGAATGATCATTTCCCTAGAAAGGATTTCAAAAGAAATCCTAACCCTCAAACCCAACAAAGACAAATTAAGAATGAGGACCAAAAGATTCAAGCCCCCTTGAAAAATGAAAATTTGATAGAAAAAGACATGCAAGATTTTGAGGAGTTAGAAGAAGACATAGGTAATATTGGCGATGACTATCAACAACCTTATTTGACAAGACAAGATTATGAAAAATCCTTAAATACATAATACAAATATGAAAATAACAAGAACAACGATATTACAGAAGATTCAACTTATCAAGGAATTACTGATGATATAATGGCTGAAATCCACCAGAAGTACAATCTAAGGCCTAGAAATAGGAATATCATAACCACCCCAGTAAAGAAAATCCTTCCAACGGGGGAGACAGATGAGGTAGCTTCAAAAGTTGCTGAAAAAGAAACTGTTAAAATTAAGACTGCTGACATATAGTCTACCAAGACAAAGGCAGTAGAAAAACCAGCCAACAACACAGGGAAAGTGGAGGCTCCTATGGATGAAACAAAAACCTCACAAAAAAAAAAAAACTGAAAAGAAAGGAATAGAAGCTTGAACCATAGAATTTGACAAGACTACAAGAAATTTTAGTCTAGAAAATAAAATTAATAAAATCAAAATCCCTATACCTTTGGTCAAATTAGCTAAAAACCCTGCATATAGGAAACAAATTGATAAATTGATAAATTTTTCAGATACTGAAAGTCAGGATGATGTTATAAAGCTGGAAGATGACAAACTGAATATAATCTTTGGTCCGCATTTTGAAGGTGCCAGAGATACCGTTGCTCCTTTTTATATTACCTTATTTGTGCACGATGGTCTGCTTCACAACTGCATGTTAGATTCGGGAGCCTCTCACAACGTGATACCCACAGGTATCATGGATAGATTGGGTCTCGAAATCACTCGACCATATGGAGACTTATATTCATTCGATTCGAGAAAAGTAAAATGTGTGGGTATGATAAAATATCTAGTTGTTAATCTTGCTCAGGTTCCTGTGAAAAGCGTTTTGATGGATGTAGTTGTCACTGACATACTCCCAAACTATGGCATTTTGTTATCTAGGACTTGGGGTGCCAAGCTTGGAGGATCCCTTCAATTGGATATGACATACTCCAGAATCCCAATCTTTAGAGGACAATTCACATGCTTGTACATAGAGATGAGGTTGAAATTCACGGTAAGTGGTCCGTTGAAACCATAAAACTATCCTGTTTATATTGCTGATTAGGATTTAGGAAATTGTATTCTATATATTGACGATGATATTGATGTATGTATAGAAGAAAGTTGTACAGAAAAAGAAAAAGAAAAAGAGGAATAAATAAATAAAGATATATATAGTTCTAGAGTTTGGAAAATGTATTTTGATGGTGCTTCATCTTGTGAAGGAGTAGGGGCTGGAGTGTTGTTTGTGGCACCCAATGACGAATTCATTATAATTTTTTCTTATAGATTACAGTGGGACATAGATTATACTAACAATGTATGTGAATATGAAGCTCTAGTTCTAGGATTAGAAGCT
>JZKD02S1426111.1:0-11108 GCA_000966675.3 Picea glauca | reverse complement strand
TCTATCGAGTAGTAAAACTATTGCCAATTCATCATAAATTTCCAATACAACCAACACATCAACGAATCGCAACATGCCTCTCAGGCAAGGGACCACACACTATGTCAACTGGTATAAATATTGGTGGCTCAAAATTTACAATCAAGTTGCATCACACTAAACCAACATTCAATTCCATTGAAACAATGTCAATTAAAAAATGCAGTCATAAAACAATATACCATATGTATCATGCAATGATATAATTTTTCCAATATAATGATAGTTTCCACCCCTTCAAAAATAACTAAGAGTCGTGTATACAATATCGATATTATGCAAATTATGTCATGTAATTTGAATACCATTCCATGTCAGATGTTGCAATATAATTGAACCACCTTTTCTAATGTAGAGACAACACTAATAACTTGCAACAAAACTTGTATATGCCATGAGAAATTTTTGTTACATACCACCAATCTTTAAAAACATAACCATTATATATATATACCATGGGACAACCATTGTAACATGATAAAAGTAAAGTATGACATGACTTCATGCTTTTCCAACCACCATTATTTAAACAACCATGAATGTAAATGCACATTGATAACCACTAATGCAACAAGATGACTCTACTAAAATGAAGTAAAATTGAATGACATCATTAACTTCTGAGAGCAAGTGCAGATTTAGCACTTTATCATTATTTTTCTTTTCTTACTAGGGGTCCCACCTAATAGTTGTATTTATTAATAAGCTTTATTATATTCCTTGCAACAATGTAGGATAGTGTCTAGTTACAAGTTTGCAAGTCAACATATGGTGACTCCATAGGGTAGGAAATTTTTAGTTTTCTAGAATAAAATAAGCTATGGTTTTGCAGGAATCATACTTTGCTATAAACTATCGAGAATTTCTCTGATATGCTCTTGCAAAAATAAAACTGTATGGAGGAAAGAATAAAATGGGAAATTATTTCTCATCATGTTTCAACAATAAACCTGTAGGCATAGGAAACTACTACATGAGTAGAGATACAAATCAAAAGAAGATCATTTATCTTTTCTATTCTTATCAATTTCAAAGAATATCTACAAAATTTTGTAGTCAACATGATAAAATAAGTGGCTTGATTGATCCAACTTGACTCAAAAATACTACCAAAGGAAATGAAAAGTTCAAAGCTAATAAAAAAAATAAAAAATGAAAGTTAAACTAGACAACAACAAGTGAAGGATAATTGTTCAAATAGAGAAATAAAATAAACACAATTGAAAAATAAGTATATATAGAAATAATTAGAAATGTAATCAATCAAATCATATTGGTTCAACATAATAATTTAAATGTGAACCATTTGTTGTATATGAAAATAATCTCTCTTCCATGTATTTTAATAAGTATGAATGGATTTTTGAACCTGGAGCGAAAAAAACCCTAATGCTCTGTTGCAACAACGCCTCGTGACTGCCTGATGCGCTCTCTGGTGCTCTGGACCTGACTCCTTCCTTTCCGCGCTATAGATTCAATCCTCACGTGATTTCTACACCTTCAGCAATGAGCATGGGCGAGGGGGGGAAACCCCCCTCGTACAGTGACATAGCCGCCAATGACAGATCCGAGCTACGTGCCAAGAGTCCGACCTTCGAACCGTCGGTGCATATCAGGGAGAAATTCTTTACACAGGAGCAAAGATCCAACAAAGAAATGGAACACGAGTCCAGTACATCTCACCCACAAACTTCCAAAAACTGGCTGCCAGGTAAGTGTATTCCTCAAATGGAAAAACCGCCACTTTACCATATTACATCGACTAGGGTGGGGGAACACACCCAATTTATGATGGACCACGCACTGATAGGTAAATTCCTAGGCCTCTGGCCGACCGAAAGAGACCTCACCTGGTGGATTAAGGACTGGTGGAACCCCAAAGGAGACTATGAGGTACAACTCAGCTCCAAGGGTTTCTTCGCAATCATCTTGTATAACCTCGAGGACAAGGATAGAATATTTGACAATGGACCATACTTTTATAACTCAGTGGGTTTATTTCTGAGGTTCTGGACCGACAGATTCAGTCCAGAGCTAGAGGATTTCTCATGGGCCCCGGTCTGGATCCGGCTTTATTCACTGCCCCAGGAATTCTGGCTGGAAGAAATACTAATGGGAATAGGAAACACGGTGGGACAATATGTAAAAGCCTCAGAGGCTACCAAAATAAGAAAATACACATCTTATGCCCGCATCTGCATCTACATGGACATATCGAAACCCCTCCCGGGATCCATCACGCTGGAATACCAGGATGAGGACTGGAACCAGACAATCAATTATGAGCATATACCCTTTCGATGCAGAAAGTGCCATGAGCACGGCCACTTGTTTAGAGATTTCCCCTTGAACTCCTCAGCCCTTAAACCTTCTGAATCCAAGCAGAAGGACGACTTTACTAGTGTTGCAGGAAGGCGGAAAAACCCTTCCAAAAAGCAAAACCAAAGCTCGACCTCAAAGAACCCCTCCAAGAACTCCTTTGAGGCTCTGAATCAGGTACCAAAAGAGAAGAAATCTCAGAACCCCCTCCAAGCATATATGCAAGAGAAAGGAAAGAACCCTGAAGAACTACACAATGCCAGCCCAAAGGAAACAACTCAAGTAACACAGTCTAGCAGGGACGAAGACACCAACATGCTTATGGATGAAATAGACTTGGAAGAAATAAACCTAGAAAAACTGGAGGAAGCCCTTAATCAGAAAGATCTGCAACATATCCCAGTAGAACAGCTACGGAAAGTGCACAAAGTTTTCACCGACTCCACGGTGGGATCCACGGCTAGGCTGGTCATCATGGCGGATCCCAACCCCTAAACCAAAAAATATTCCATGGAAAACAAGCGGCCAGGCCGCAAACCAACACAACAACTCCTTAAGGAGGTAGGACACATAATGATCAATTCTTGCCAGTTACAGAGGCTATCAGAGGGCTACCTCCACCCCCCTCCATCATCTACATGATGAAGACAATATCTTGGAACATAAGAGGCCTCAATGGAAGATCTAAGCAATGGATCCTCCAAGATTGTATAAAGACAGAGAATCCAGATATCCTTCTTTTGCAGGAGACCAAATGTGCAGGACAGGAGGCGAAAATTATTCTCTGAAGCAGCTGGAGGGGTGGGGAATTCCTCTACCAGGACTCAGTGGGTGCGGCAAGAGGACTGGCCATTCTCTGGAATCTGCAAACAGTCACCCTGCTCCATCCCTTCTCGACCAGGTACACCCTAACTGCCTATTTCCAAATTGTTTCCTCTTCCATGGAAGGGGCCATCACAAATGTTTATGGCCCACAATCTACCCAAGATAAGGAAAACTTCTTACAAACCCTTCAACATGTTCAAACCCTTATATGCATGTCGCACTGGATAGTAGGGGGCGACTTCAATATAATATTAACGCTGGAGGAAAAGAGTGGAGGGCTAAAGCGGCTAGAGAAAGATAGTGGTAGGTTTAAAACCCTAATAGAACAATTAAATTTGGTAGATATGGAAACTCGGAATGGAATATTCACCTGTTCCAATAGAAGAACTGGGCACCAGCATGTGGCCTGTCGACTGGATCGCTTTCTAGTGACCGACGCTTTCCTTGAAAGCGACCAGGTCATGGAAGCAAGTATCATGCCAAAATCAGGGTCGGACCACTGGCCCATAGAATTTTGTTTGAACCTGGGGCTCCCCCCTAGGCCCAAGCCCTTCCGATTCGAAAAATTCTGGCTCACTCACCCAAATTTCCAACAACTAGCCCAAACCTGGTGGGACCAGGAAGAAATAGATCATGGCACTCACATGTACAAGTTCCAGCAACGCCTTAAGAATTTTAAGATACTCTTAAAAAGATGGAACAAAACCACCTTTGGAGACATTTTCCTTAGGAAAAGAAAAATTGAGAATCAACTAGAAGAACTTCAACGCACCTTTATAGCGGGGAGTAGAACTCAGAGCTTAGTGCGGGAAGAGGAAAAACTTATGGAGGACCTAGAGATCTGCAGGGAACAAGAGGAGATCTTATGGAGGCAAAAGTTCAGGGTTCAATGGCTCAAAGAAGGGGAGCGTAATACAAAATTCTTCCACAGAGAAATGACGCACCGAAGACACATCAACCGCATCACGCAGCTGGAGGATGATCAAGGAACCCCAACAAGAGATCATGATCAAATAGCGGAAGCTCTTAATTCCTTCTATCAAGGTATCCTCACAGAGACTAACATAAACAGGGAGGAGGCCATCCAAAAAGTCACTCGCCACATTCCCAAGCTAATTAACTCTGAGAAGAACAAGGCATTACTAAGGCCTATTACTCAGACTGAAGTGGACTCTGCAGTAAAGAACATGCCCCCAGGTAAAGCGCCAGGCCCAGATGGATTTGCGACGGATTTCTTCCATCACTGCTGGGATATGATCAAGGAAGATGTCTGGTGGGCAATAGAGGAATCAAGAACATATGGGCAAGTTCTCTCCGCTCTAAATGCAACCTTCATCACTCTAATCCCCAAGGAGGAACGGGTAACTCATCCGAAACAGTTTAGACCAATCTCTCTATGCAATGTCATCTTTAAAATAATCACAAAAGTCATTGCCAACCAACTCAAGCCAATCCTGTCGTTCATCATCTCCAATGAGCAGTCCGGCTATGTAGAGGGAAGACAAATCATGGATAGCGTCATCCTGGCCAATGAGGTTGTACACTCCTTAAAAATGAGCAACACACCAGGTATGCTTATCAAACTTGATCTCTCAAAATCTTTTGACAGATTAAGCTGGCAATACATGCGATCGGTTTTGGAATCTTTTGGCTTCTCTAACAGTTGGGTTGACTGGATTCTAGCGCTTACCTCCTCTCCCTTCTTCTCCATTCTTGTAAATGGCACTCCCTCCTGACCTTTTCGCTCCACCAGAGGCATCAGACAAGGCGATCCCCTCTCCCCCTTCCTCTTTGTTATCATGGCAGAGGGCCTAGGCCGCTATCTCAAAGCCGCAGTCTCTGATGGTTCTCTCACTGGGCTTCCACTCCATGACCTCCATCCAGCGCCCTCGCACAGCCAGTTTGTCGATGACACCCTCCTTATGATTACCCCCACGGTCAGATATGCCACCAATCTTAACTCAATCCTCTCTGACTTCTCGGATGCCTCAGGAATGCTGCTTAACCTGGATAAGTCAAAGCTCTTCTTTTTTAATACGCCAGCCCCGGTTCAGGCTCATCTCTCAAGATTTCTAGGCATAGCCAGAAGCTCCCTTCCTTCTACTTACCTAGGTATCCCCCTCTCTGGAGAGTCAGCGAAGTCTATCTCTTGGGACAGTCTGCTCTTATCCATTGCTAACAGGTTGAACAATTGGACCTTCAGACCTTTGAATATCGCTGCCAAACTGGTCCTGCTCAAATCAGTCCTGCAAGCTCTGCCCACGTACCTCTTTACTGCTTTGGCCGCACCTATTTCAGACATCAAAGCCATAAGGAGTCTCCAACGCAATTTCCTATGGAAGGGACACCACAACAACAAGAAATGGGCTCTAGTCGGATGGGACAAACTATGTAAACCCAAGAAGTTCGGAGGGCTAGGCATCCTAGACCCGGGAAAGATGAACAAAGTCATGGGAGCCAAAATGTGGTGGAGATGGTTGCAACATCCACAAGAGCTATGGGCACGACTTTGGAAACACAAATACGCCCCAAATACGCAATATGATCAGCTAATCAGATTCAATGAACAGATGCCAGGATCCAACATCTGGAACACAGCATGGCAAAACTGCCCCCTAATACAGCAGCATGCCTTCTGGGAGGTAAAAAATGGCGAAAGCGCACTATTTTGGCAGGATGTGTGGCAACAGCTACCCCCTCTTGATGATATGGAAATCCTCCACCCTCTCAAACTTAAGCTACAACAAAGCAATTTTAAAAACGTCAAGGATTTCTGGCTCCCAAATCAAAGAGGACAGTCCTGGAGACAATGGAAGACCAACACAACAGATTTACAGATCCGCGAGAATCTCGACCTCAAACCATGGCAGGAGTGCCTGCAATCCAGGAAAATCTCTACCAGAGAAGGGTCGGACATACTCCGTTGGGGCCATACCACCTCAGGTATCTTCTCGGTCAAAGAAGCATATCACCTACAAGGAAATCTCCCAGGCCAAGCCCCTGATTCAATCTGGAGCAAGGTTTGGCAGCCTTTTACCTGGCCCAAAGTTTCTTTTTTTCTTTGGCTCACAGCTCAAGACCGTATCCTCACCTGGGACAACCTCCTAAAAAGAGGATTCACAGGACCCTCTAGATGTACTCTCTGCCTGCAAAGTGAGGAAACCATGGAACACCTCCTCAACACCTGTCATTACAGTCAGCAGATCTGGGATTGGGGAGCTCAAGCCATGAGGTGCTCCCAAAGAAACCGTAGCAGCATTAGGGAAACCCTTGTTAATTGGAACGTCGTCTCCTTCCACAATACGATTTTCCAATGCATCTGGCAGCTGCTCCCAGGATTCATACTCTGGGCAATCTGGAAAGAAAGAAATAAAAGAATATTCAATTGTAATCCGTCCCCCCCCTTCACCACTTGGGAAAGGGTGACACAGCTCATTCGGGAAACCGTACTCATCTTTTCCTGGTTTCAAGAAGACTTGCAGTGTAAGTCCGAGGAGGAAATCATACTTGAAGAATGGAACCTGCCTCTGAATACGAAAACACAGGGGAAAACCAAAAACAGGCAAGCCAACAGCCCCATGGCCTGGTCTCCACCCCCTCCTGGATTCCTCAATCTTAACTTCGATGGGGCCTCTAGGGGTAACCCTGGGCCGGCTGGTTTTGGGGCCGTCCTCAGGGACCACATGGGAAAGATCACTCATTTGATTGCAGGTTTTCTGGGTGAAAATACAAACAATGTGGCGGAGCTCTCAAGCCTTGTAAAAGGCCTCCAAAAGGCAGTGAAAAATCAGCATTTTCGGCTAATTATTGAAGGAGACTCACAAGTAATAATTCAACTCATAACCCGAATCCTTAACGGTCAGCCCACCTGGAGGACCTTGCCTAGTTGGAGACTCTCAGGTCTCCTGGAAGACTTCAAGGACCTCATCAACCCCAATCTTATCCTCATCCCCTCTCATGTGAGGCGTGAAGCTAACAAGGTCATGGATCACCTGGCAAACAATGGAATTGACGCCAAAGCCGATCTCATCTACTAGCAAGCCAACATCTATGGAGAGACTGAACTCTCTAACCAGTGCAGAGACCTTTCCAGCAGAGACTTCCAGGTCCCGCATGGGGTGACACGTGGCGAAGGAGTGACAATAGGCTACGCACTCATTCTGGGGTTAAATGTTGAAGGCCGTCACCATTGCACCCGCATTAACGATGCAGGACAACCATAAAAACAGTTCAGAGATGGGAGGACTCTTCCCGCGAGCGACCATTAACGAGCTCAGTGTACTTAGCAAGTTTGAGGTTAAAGGCGGTTATGGGGTCCCGAAGTCTGGTTATTCGCTTTCTTTCGCTCCGGCCTCGGCTCTGCTCCTCGTCTGGAGGCTCTGGTGTAGTTTCGTTCTCCTTGCGCCTTGGTTCACCATCCGTTCATGGAGCAGTGGCATGGATCCTCCTGCTTATGCTCTAAATTGGCTCCTGCCCTCGTCCTGGCCTTCGTGTTTTTCCCGGCGCGTGCTCTGCAATCTTACTGACCCCCAGGATAAGATGACTAGGAAACGAGGAACGCCTCGCTGGGGTTCTCCTTGGAACGCCAACAAGGTGCAGCGGCGACGTAAAGAGCATTTTGAACGTGCTCTGGTCATGGCTACTTCACTGCTTAGAAAGAAGGCTCGGGCCAAGGAAAAGGCTCTGCTCACCACCATTGCCGAAAAGGAAGCTGGCCGCAGCAGTGCGGACACCGTTAAGCTGGAGGATGGCACTGAGGATTTGTACCCGGTGTGCATTATAGAGGAGGACCCGACCTTGGAGGACCTGACAACAATGGAGGCGCCCTGCGACACAGTGAGACCTGGAAGCGAAGAAAACAAACCCAATTTGGGTTTGGATGCAGATTTTCCTGGTTGTATTGTGGAAGAGGTTCCCTGGCAGGACCTGGAAGCGGCGATGGACGTGAAGGATGGCGTGAAGAGGAGAACAATCGACGACGAGGGTGGTGAACTGCATGGCTTTCTCCCCCATGAGGAGCACCTGTCCCTGGTGTTTGAGCTCTGAGGCCACATGTCTGACTTGGAGCATCGTGCCCTCCTCATGGGCCAATGCCTGGACATGCTTCTCGATGCTTACTCTGGTGCTCCAGCTAGGCGAAAATGCCCACTCTGTGCGCAGTTTTTTGCCATCCCGGTTGGGTCCTCGTGGAAGACAGATGATGGTGACAGGTCACCAATTACCTAGGTTTTTTATGTTCTCTGGATCTCTATTTTTTATGCTACTGTTTTATGCTCTTTTAAACTTTAGGCACCTGTCCTGGTTTCCTCCGGGTAGGACAAATGTCACTAGTTTACAGTTGTTTTTTGCTATGCACCTATGCTGGTTTCCGGTTTCCGGCAGCGTTTAGGGTGACTCAGACTCTTGACTCTGTATATCTTGTTACAGTTTTTGATAATATAATATAGCAGGCTCCCCCCCTTTTTAATTTAAAAAAAAAAAGTATGAATTATTACCTATGACAGAGGAAATTTTGCAAGGACCCAACCAAAGCTTTTGAATTTTGGAATGTTTATCTTTATCAGTGTGTGCAGAATACCAAAGAAACACTTTCTCATCAACCCCCAAAATAATAGATTTAGCTTTCTTATTGAAATATTTTTTAACAGTTTTTTGTCTTTTCCTCTAATTTTCCAGAGCATGGTTTGTTTGTTCTTCCAAGTCAAGCAAAGCATTTATTCTTTTAGAAATATCTGTCGTATTCAATTATTCATCCTAAAATGCTTATCAAAGAGAGGTAAGTTCAAGTTCTATAGGAATAACAACTTCCTGGTCATAGTTGGAATGGAGTATGACAAGTGCTAGACTTTGTAGTGGTTCGATCTTCCCAAAGTGCATATGTGAGTAATGTGTGCCACTGGTGCGGTTTATCATCTATAATCTTCCTTAAAATGTTGATCAAGTTATTATTAGTGGAATCAACTTACCCATTTCCTTGCGGATAATAGGTAGAAGAAGTAAAATGTCTCACACCAATTGTACTAAGAAATTGAGTGAATTTTGCATAGATGAAAGTTGGTACATTATCTGAAATAATTTCAATAGGAAGAACAAAATGAGAAAAGATGTTAGATTCCAAGAAATAAGTGACCTGCTCATCTTGTGCATGCATGCGTGGTACATATTCAGTCCACTTAGTAAAGTAATTTGTCGTTGTAAGTATAAAAATATGTCCAACAAAAGATGGAGGATTGATGGAGCCAATGAAATCTAAACCCCATTTAGAAAATGTAAAATCAGGAAGAATAGGTTGCAATGGCATGGCAAAAAATTGTTGTTTACCAAAAACTTTTTTCCATTTATCACAAGCCTTTGTGAATTTAAAAGAATCCTTGAAAATGTCTGGCCAAAAATACCATGTTCTCAAAATTTTAAAGGCAACGGATTTCACTGCAAAGTGACCACCAATATGAATATTTGAATCTATTGATCCATGGATTTGTCTCAATATTTTTTGAGTTGTTGTACCATCTATACATTGTAACAACAACCCATCAAAAAATCTTCGAAATAAAGAATTTCCTAAGATTAGATATCTAGAGACTTCAAGGCAGAGCCTCCTGTGTAGATGAGATTCTAGGTAATTAGGAAACTTTTAGAATTACAAATAATAAATAAGGTCCTTATACCAAGGATGTTCAACAAGATCGAGATTCTAATTTTCAATTAAAAAACAATGTTGATAAGGCATTTTCGTCACTTTCAGAAGAATCACTTGGTTCTGGATGTTGAGCCAAGTAAAGTGATAAATCTCGTCCCTTGATTGTTTCTTATGTTTTGATCATTAAATCACGTTCTTGGATTTTTGCAAGCCAATGTGCAATTTTTTCTGAAAGATGAGTTTTTGAAATTAAAAACTTGACAGTAGTTAAAGGTATTTTTACCTGTGTATGCTTTCCAAGAATAAAGTGGCATAATTTTTCTATATCCTTAACAAGAGAAAAAGTATTTTTTTCAATAAGAGAATATTTAATTTCATCATCAGATAGGATCTAGCTCATGTAAGTTATAGGATGTTTGTTGTTTTGATCATCATTTTGCAAAAAAACAACAGAAATTGCTTCTTTTGTTGAGTTCATATAGATAATAAAGTGTTTGTCAAAATCTGGTTTCGTTGAGACCGGTGCAGAACTGATTTCTTTTTTAATTCCTAAAAAATATTTTTTGACATCTTCCATCCAAGAAAAAAAATTGATCTTGTTTCAAAATGTTATGAATAGGCTTAACCATTAAAGTGAAATTAGAAACAATTTTTCTAACAAAGTTAATCATGCCCATAAAAGATTGAATTTGCTTTTTAGATGTAGGGGCTGGAAGATTTAAAATAGCGGTAACTCTCTCAAGATCAATGTTGATCCCTGAATTTGAAATAATGTGAATGAGAAGTTTACCTTGAGAAATGCCAAAAACAGATCTTGAAGGATTTAGAGACATGCCAAATTTTCTGCATCGTGAAAAGACTTTTTAAGGATGATCGAAATGATCTGATCGGTTTTTTGAGTAAATAGTTAACTCATCAAGATAGATCTGAATCATTTTACCAATAAGATCATCAAAATCTATCTACATAGCTCTTTAAATACTAGCACCTGCATTATATAATCCAAAAGGCATCCGTTCATAAGCAAAGGTGCCCCATCGAGTCGTAAAAGTGGTTTTATATGTGTTTTTTTTTTTACTTTGATTTAATTATAACTTGAAAAAATGTCGAGTAAGAACATCATTTGTGATCCTGCTACTTCTGCAAAATCATTTCCATATTAGGAAGGATAAATTTATCCTTAATGTTAGCTCTATTAAGTGCACAAAATTCAACACACAAACAAATGTCACCATTTTTTTCTATACATGAACCAGATTAGATACCCACTCAGAATGTTTAACCA
>JZKD02S1426100.1:0-11109 GCA_000966675.3 Picea glauca | reverse complement strand
AATTTTTATAAATTTTAATTTAACTTCTATTTCTATTTCATTTTCTATTTTCTATTGTTTACACATAATGTATTTTAATCCTTTCAAAAATTTGGCTAATCACTTAAAACAAAGGTACTTCCTTGCCTCAATTCTTACAAAATTGGGTCTAGTTAGATTTGTTGATTTGTCCCAGTTTTAAATAGGTAAGAGTATTATCTCTTTTAAACCTATAAGATAACATAATTGGTAAAACATACAAACACTCATTTTCTACAAGAAAGATCACAGATTCAAGCTTTATATCTTTAAGATTACAATTTAGAATCCTTACCATCCACAAATGTGGATTTGTGGAAAAGTATTGATGAATTTTCCGTATCTATTTCCCAAGGTGAAAAAAAAAAAAAAAAAGTCTTATCTGTTGGGAGTCATTCCGTCTTATTCCTTTTTCGTTCATCAATACGACAAGTCTTATTTGGCGGCTTCAAATTCAACGTCCTACCAAACCATCAGCCGCATCATCCAATGCTGCGTAGCCGAGTATATCGTGTTCGCTGTGTTATTTGCTTAAAGTCATTGCTGTGTTCTTCCTCTGGATTTACTCAGTAAGTCGAATCTTATTTCTTCGAAGTCATTCCGTGTAAATTCCTCTTTTGAATTTCAATCCTTTTTTGTGAAATTTCCGTGGTGCCAAGTTCGCTGTCAAGCATTTTACAATAAGAAACGTATTCCTTCAATGCTCTTACCACGGTTGTACATGACATCTTTTCAGGTTTTGGTTGGTTTAAAAAATGAAACGCATTGTTGTATATGGCATTTCTCCACTGTAATAAAATTTTAATCTTTGTTAATCATTCATGGCAATCAACTAACAATTATAATAAATTTTAAATATGATTAAGTAAAAATAAAAAAATAAACATATAAACTAATAACTTATAAATTGATACCTTTATAATAGTGAAATAATTTTTTTTTTCAATTCTTTTTAATATATTTTATAATTCAAATTATTTTAATTTAATATAGTATAAATATTTATATAAAACTATTTCATTATTTTTTTCAACAAATTACCGTCAGATTTATAAATAAGGAAGCAGAAAAAAATACACAGTAAAAACAAGGACAAGATTATAGCAAAATATGAAATAGTAGTTTCAAAGTTGTAATTAAAAAATAATGAACATGTTCTAATATATAAACCTCTTCTGAAAATTGGAAGTCGTATGAAAGTTGGATGACTTGTGGAACATGGATGGATGAATGAGAAGTGTGAGAGTTAAGATTTGTAAGGCATATATAGATGTGGTTGAGTGTCTCCATTGGAAGGTTTGGCTTGTAACTTTCATCATATCTAAGCACGATATTTAATTACAAATGTTATTATATCTGAAAGGTTTGAATTTTCATATTTTTTATAATAATTTAAAAAAATTAATAATATTTTAAGTAAAAAAATATTTATTACATTAAGTATTAAAAAAGTGAAAAAAATGAAATGGAAAAATATTTTTATATTATTTAAATCAAAATAGGGTTTAGATTAATATTTTAAGATTTATAAAAAAGTTACTCTATAAGTAAATATAGACATATAGATTATCACTTTTAGGTGAATAGTTTCTAATCTAACACCATAAGAGATAGAGTTTTTAATGTTTAAAGAATGTTACTAGTATAATTGATGAAATTTTCAATTACTTTCTAATTAATTTAGTGAACAACTGACGAGTTGTGCATTTAATGATCAATCAGAGGTCATATCTTACTTACGAAGTGTCGTGCACCATGTATGCAAATATTAGTGATGTTTTAGCTAAGGAGTTGTAGTACTTTTGATGTTACAAATCAAGGTCTCGAGTTACTTAATTAAGTCACCAAATACTAGTACAGGTAAGTAAATATCACTCTTGCAGAAATTGAAATCACACTTTGCGGAAATTGAAATCATGCTTGCAGAAACTAAAATCACATTTGCGGAAATTGAAATCAAATTTTGTGGAAATTGAATCTACACTATGTTATATTGGTGACTTGCTCAAGTAGAACGAAAGTCTTGTTCTATTGTAACAATTATGTGTTCGCACATTCGATGACAATCCAAAGTAATGTCAATCCCAAACGGATAAAGTTATCATGAATAAAAAAACAAAATAGAATAAAGTGCAGCTAAAAGCAAAGTTGCAGCAACAAAGGTGCAACAAAAAACAAATTACAGTGATGCAATTTGCAACAAAGCGAGTTGTAACAACGTAAATTTCAACATGATAAAACTTAGAGCGAGGCGAATTGCAGTATCTAGAGTTGTAACAACGTATGCAATCATGAACTCACAAAAATCGAAACAAGGTTGAATTGCAGCTTAAAGTTATAAATTCTTTTAACACTAATTGAATGTCAACAATGCATGAATAACAACACTATTTCTACGAAAATTAGAATTGCAGTAGACTAGGAAACAAAATGATTATTGAAACAACTAAACATAATGAAAAGATTAAATCCTATGCTAATATACATGCAATACCTTACTAAGGAAGGGTCCTCACCCCCTCGGGAAAGGTACTGAGCTATGAAACCAGGATCACATGATCACCAACACATACATGAAAATAAAAGTGAGAATGGATATTATATTGCAAAAGTCTGAAAATACAATAGTAGTCGAATGCTTATCACCATAATTTCCTTCCCTCAGCTCTGGGGAAGCTAAGGTTCTTATACAATATGATTATTGTCTAAAATTATACAAAGGAAGAGATGGAAAACCATGAGAATCCGACTATTCATAAGGTTACAATGACTTTATAAAATATCTACATGTGCTAACTTGGTGGAAAAATCGATTATTCTTTTGGTCATCCATTGGCCTCCTATCACTTTCCTCTATGAAGACTATTTCCTAATCGTTGGTTGCATCATTGACTATTGTTTTGGTGGCTTTATATTTGGAATTGTAGCAATGGTGTACTTGAAATCACAACAACAGAAAACATGTTTAGAATGGTACCAACTGAAAATGTGTTTGGAGTCACAATGGTTAGCTGGAGTCACAGCACAAAGAGTAAACTTGGAGTTGAAGTACTTGGAGTCACAATACGAAGAGTACACTTGGAGTTGCAGTAATTAGATTATGCTTGGAATTGCAACATAGATGCATTACAACCACTGTGGGGAGTTGAAACTATTGTATTACTCCTATGTAGCAGTATTAGTACATGAAAGTAACAATTTCCTTTAAGAAATGTTCAAGAATGTCGTAATAATGGGATATGGGGAAAGATTCATACCTTATTGGTAAATGCAACAAAACTAGATAAGGCGAATATCAAAAAGGAAGTGATCAATGGAAAGTGGTAAGCAAAAAGGTATTAGACGAGTGTTGAAAGTATACCAATTTAGGTACATGTCATCTCCCCCAGCCCAAAATTGTTGCATGTCCCCATGCAACCAACAATCACTCAGTGTTAGAGAAGTCAGGGTTACCCTAAGGGTCACTGACACCACATATTACCTCTTATGTTGCCTCATTCTTCTCACTGCTATCATGTTCTATTGGAGCTCCCTTGTTTTCTTGCTTTGTCTCTGTCTGAGTGGCTTCATCAATCATCATGAAATGTGTAGCTTGGACAACTACCTCTTTTGTCTCTTGGGATATGTTAGGGACCTAACCTCCCTAACCCCTCATGCAGGTAGAATAATATGTTTTCCATGTAATAAAGACCGATATTAATAAGGCCCAGTAATAAGGAAGAATAAGTCAAATGTAAGAAGCCCTAATAGAAGCTTCCTCTTCTAAAAGATCTTCCTCTAGATTGTTATTTTGGTAGATAGATTTAGTATAAATAGGAGTCGAGGGCATGATAAGTTTTTTTCTTGAGAATTATTGTAATTGAGAGCTACTCTACTGAAGGTTTCCCCCTTGAAGAGGCAAGTGAACATCATTTCCTATCAATTAAAGTATTATTTTGGTGTTATGGTTTCATATATTGTGTTTTCCGCTGTTATTCTCCACAATATTTTTGTTGTCTTCTATTATAATAGATATGGTACCTTACAAGTGGTATCATAGTACATTCCTTGGCATAAAATTGTGGGTTATTTTTTTTCAAGGTAGATATGTATTCCAACGTCTTAAAGCTATAGAGATATGTCATTCGGGGAAGAATACATGCAAGAAATACAACTGGTACTTAAGCGCACATTGTTGTCCACCCTTGTAACCCTTGTTGGTACCCCTTCGAGTGGTAGAACATTAGAAAACACCTGTATATAGATAGACCTAGATATCCTGAAGCCCTCCGTAGATAAACTGATTGGTCGCCTGAATTCTATAGTGCGACCAAGAACAACATTCGATAAGATAAACTCTAGTACCTGGGTAATCGAGTAGTACGACTAAGGGTGTGGTCTAGCCTCCTTAGTTGGTGACCTGAGATATTGGGCCGAGTACTACAGTTCGACCCCTCTCGTATATTATAGAGTTATATCACAGGGAAAACCCCTATCTGTAGAAACCCTAAACACCTTGACCCTTGGGATGGAAACATAGCAGAAAAAGAATAGACAAGATCTATTAACGTACAACCTTGCCTCCTGCATTTGGGTTGCAAAATTCCTACACTTTTCTTGTTTTTAAGAATTTGTCCATTTCGTCACTGCAGAGTTATTCAGATCAAAGTATAACTCCATAGGAGTAAAAAAATAAACCAATCTAGATCCTGTCTGCACCATTATTTGAGACCTATCCCATTGGATTCCTCTCTTTTCCTTGATCTCTGTCATACCTATCATTTTTTAACATTTTTTTTCCATGGACCCGACCCCTTCCCAATACCCCTATTTGGCACCTATCCCATTCACTTCCTCTCTTTGCATTGATCGCAATGGTACCCTTTACTAGTAACCCCTTTTTGTGTAGTCCCACTCCCCCTTGTCCCATCCCCATGGCCCACACCCACAACCAAGACTGGGAACAATGTCTCACGACCTTAGACAAAGATAATGACCAAACCCAGATTGATAGTTATTCCATTACTTCTAGTCTTGCTAACCTAAACTCTCAGCTTGCTACATTCGAATCACTTACCACATCCATCACTGAATTGTCTGCCATGTGTCAGCAATACTGGGACGTAATGAACAATTTGACCACCTTGTTTAAGCCACCCCAGATCCCTTCTCTTCTTCTACACCTTATAACCCTGAAGGTCATGAATCCTCCCAGTCCAGATCTTTTCCTTCCAACCACTTTTAGCGGGACCTGCGTCCCCCTCGTGTGGAGGTGAACAAATTTGATGGCTTGGATCCCACATGTTGAGTCACTCAAATCGAACACTATTTCTCTTTGTACGACATTACTGATGAGTTGGCCAAAATACGGTATGGTGTTCTCCATCTAGATCCCGAATGCTGGCAATGGAGAAAAAATGCCCGCCAAGGGTATGTGGCTTGGACACAATTTGTTACAGAGATTTATGAATGATTTGAAACTAACACACACCATTTAGTCTGTTTGACCAAGTTGAAACAATCTGTCAAAATGGAAGACTTTATAGCTTCTTCTTAGAACTTGGCATTCCGAACGGAGGGCATGCCCGATGCTTTTCTTTGGGAATGCTTTATCAGTGGCCTCAAGGATGAGATTTGTGCCCATGTCCTGATGGATCACCCTCAGAGTTGGGTGGAAGCTATTAAAAGAGATAAGAAATCACAACATGTTGTCTCTTCTCAAACCAGAAAACCATCCTTTCTTTCCCACCCTAAAACTGCCACTCCAACCCCTCCTTCCACTCCACTGAAGATCCATTAATTGACCAGGGTAGAAATGACTAAACGCTAACTCAAGGGCCTTTGTTATAATTGTGATGAAAAATATTTTCCGGGGCACAAGTGTAAGGAACAAAAGATTTTTTTGGCCATTTATGAGGATGTTTTGGAAGAAGCGACCGAGGGCCCCCCTGTGGTCGAGTTACCAGAGCCAACTGATATTACTCCACCCTCAGACCCCCTAGAAGTTGAATCAGTCATTTTAATGAATTGTCTCACTAGCTTCTTTGCTCCCCAAACCCTCAATCTAATTGGTTACATTAAGCATCAAAAGGTCATCATCCTCATTGACAGTGGAAACACCCTCTTGAGAACTCAACACACCCTAAAAATCCTATGTCATTTTTACACTTTTTGGGTACCACTTGATCTTTGCACTATCTCACTTTGATTTTTCTTTTGAGTAATGTTTTGTTTTTGGCTTTTTCTCTTGAATTTCATCAGCTATTCAGGCTTGTGTAACTCTATAAAACCTCATGAATTAAAAAGACTTAACACTTGAATAAGGAATCAACAGCCAAAACACTTCACCCGACGCGCTCAAGTTTCGACATCAGAACAAATGCAAAGGTGAAAATGAATCACTCGGAAAACCTCAATCCCCGAGCGTCGATATTCTCGACAAGTATCACATACGGAGATCACTGATAGCTGATCCCCTTCGACATCGGTAAAAGGCGAAGGGAGTAAATGTTTAAAAAGAAAGAAACAATATCTCCGATAGCCGATACCCGACGCGCTTGTCGGAATCAGAGTAAACCGAATCACGACAAATATTGCAACCATGCTAAGGAGTTTTCTTGATCACCGATTTCCAAAGCGTTTCGACATCGACAAGTTTTGAGAAAGTTAGTCCAAAGAAAATGCGCGATAGGTTTATCCCCGATTGTTGATCCTTGATACCCTCTTGGCATCGGCGATCCTAGGTTTATTTTAGAACGCGCAGCTTGTTGAAAACTCTGACTCCATTTGAGATACACGATTAGGGCACCTATCCTCATCTAGATAACCATACGATCTAGTCTTACCCCAAGCCACTCTTGGTTCTCTAGGGCCAAGTCACACCTCCGAGTCAGTTCTACCACATTAGCACCATACGATGAAATTGATCGGCATTGGAGGTTTTTCGCAGACAGATATCAATGAAAATAGTCGTAGCACATCGCTGATCCCCGATCCACCCACTGAGAAAGTGACATGATGTGACGTTTTAGCGCTAGATATGATTAGATTCTGAACATTTAAGGGGATAATTAATACCAAATCTAGCATTAGTTGCTACTTTGTGTGCAAATTAAAAGGCCATTCAAAGTTACTGATAGAACACACCACCCTCTGCACCTCCGCCATCAACCCACGATGAATTAAATTGCAGAGATTTCACGACAGATTTGTTTGATTTTCACTCATCACCCGAATTAATTGGTTGATACGACAAGGTAAGTTCTTCCATGTTTAAATTCTCTTGAGCCATTGTAAACGAAACTATTCTGTGTGCAAAGGAGTTTCAAAGCATCTAGAGGAGAGAAACAAGCAATTCAAAGCGGACAAGATCCCTTGAGTATCAAATAACTAGTTAGAAATCTTTATAGGTATGTACCAGTCTTGATTTTTTGTTCTTACACTTCATATATGTATTTTATCCAGTGTTTCTCTATACACACCCTCTAAACGATTTATTTCAATTGCAGGAATGATGCCTCCAAGACAACCAACCACCAGGCGGTCACTAAAACTAAAAGAACCACAGGTAGGAGAAGGATCTACTCTAGGGGCTGCAAAGCAATTAGAATTAGCCCCAAGACCGGAACCGACCATTAGGAAATCTACAAATAAGGATTTCACTCAACCCCCAACATTTGGAGATACAAAGGAAAACACGGGGACCAAGGTGGTAATCCCATACTGGGGAGAAATCTTCAAGAAAATCAGTCGGGAAGAATTTTTGGAATATATCCCGTACAATGACATGGATATGAGAAATATCGATGATGAACTTTTTTCGAATATCTGACGATCGTACCTACGCATGGTAGCGAGCAGAACCTTGGTATTTCCCTATATAGAACTATTGTAATGGCTCATTGACCACATGGATGCATAGAAGTGCCTAATCAATGACGACAATGGCGAGTGTGTCAGGGTTTTCCTTCCAGTAGAGGTGAAAAATTATTACAATCTTAGAGACTCGGAGGAGCGACTGCACACTGATTTTGTTGTAAACTTCTATGAGTGCCATGACACCGAACGAGCAATGGCTTCATGGTGGAGAGAAGATAAAAAATACATCAATCGGACATCCGGCTGGTACCAGACGACCAACTTGAGGGAGGCATATATCTATCTAATGGCCCTCATCTGCCGGTTGTATGGGGAGAAAGAATTCTCCAGGTTTTCAGAGGCATGAATGCCTCTGGCTTACACAGTGGCCATTTTCGGGAGAGGTTTCAATTGGGGAGCCATCATTTCCTAGTAGTTGAGCATCTGCATACAACAGGCTCGGACACCGAAAGAAGGAGAGACTCCATCCTTCTACGTGGCTTCATATTTATTGAATGTCATCTGTGCCAGAAATGTCTTTGCCGAAATGAAATTGAGCTGGCACGTCTTAGAATTCCCGATCCATGCTTACTTCAACATTTTATGGGAGAACAAGTACAAAAAATCCTACTCCCTCATCTGCGATGAATTCATCGCACACATTCATTTTATTCTTTTCAAGAAAGAATGTCTGAGACTGTCGGCTATATCCAAAAAGATGATATCTAAGGTCAGACACTGGTATCTGGATGAGCGCGATACATATATCAGGGTTTTTGGGTCCAATGGAGCACGCCATCTCCTACCAGCACATGTCCCCAACTGACTTGTTGTGGGGGAAATCTTCTACCAGACCATCCTGCAAGGTTACAACGCTACCCTGGTGAAAGATAAGAAGTGGGTATTTATACCTTATGGATTCCATATAGGTTTCTAACTAGTAAAAGACACCGCTCAAGCCAAGCAGGAAGGACTGATTCAATTGGAGTTCTGTTTCTAGGCTGGTCGCTATTGCAAACATGAACCAATGGGTCTAGTCTTGAAGCACACATCGCAAGTGTCGTCCTTCTGGCCATAAGCCCATGAAAAATTCGAAGATGAGGTTTTCACCAAAAAATCCCAAGACTGGGATGAAGTGGTTGCAAGGATGGTCGACCCTAAGATAACCAGGTTCAAAGCCATGAACCTGGATGAACAGGAAACAATCCTAGAACAATTAGCTCAAGGAGTCCTTAGGGATAGAGAAGAAATGATAGCGACCGAAGCAATAGTTTCCCAGGTAGTGGCCGAAATAGCAGAAGCCCTCCCGACAACCCCTATTAAAGAAAGAGGTTTCCCTATGCCACATGATGCATGGGAAAGGGAATTTATCATGTTAGAACAAGCACAACGAGTGATTGATCAGCTGCGAGATGACCCAAACATCTCAGAAATGATAGGATCCCCTATCGATAACCCAGACAGAAGTCAGGCGGGCCCAAGTGGCCGTGAATGTATAAACATTGATGAGATTATCGGGTTGGACGATTCTGAATTCACGATGCCACCGATCGGATCACCGATAGGTGTTTCGTCCCAACCAGAGACAAATGGAGCGGGGAGGACCAGTGTGTCAAACCCCTTAAGTGAGCTAATAAAGATCTATGATGATGACGAGAGCCCATAAGTATATCTTGGGACCCATGTACATATCGAAGAAGAAAAGGGACCAGAAAAGACATCTTCCCCTGTTCCCAACACTTAAATTCAAGGGCTTCCATAGAACAAGAAAGAGGTCGAGAGCGGCCTAGATACTGAGCTTCCTAAGGCACCAGAGACCCAAGCGGATAGCTTGAAGAACGAGCTAGGGTCGGACGAACCAAAAGAAGGAGCTCCACAATAGGAAATTGGTGTCTAAACGGTGGATGATCAAGTAAGTATCGAGCATACCCCCGATTCCTCAATTTCAATCGGTACTCAAACCCCCGATGAGCAAGAGACATAAGTCGGGCCTTCAAAGAATAGGGAGGAATCTCAAGAAACCAGTCTTGAACAAGTATATACCATCGAAAGTCTAGGGAATACAATCACCTGGGGAGATAAAAACTCCCCGAGCCCATGGACGAAGTAGCCAACATACATGCCATAGCTTATGATTGGAAAAGGAAGGCTATCATCCAGAGAAACACCAAAAAGAGGAGGATCACTTTAGATCGCTCTATTCTCATCACTACAAAGGAACATCTGATTAACACAGAGCACGCTAAAATGTCTGAACTTATCGGCGCGGGGATGGAAATCATAGATGCCACCCTAGACAGAGCTAAAAGAGATGAAGATGAGTTGGTTGCTTCTTTAAAGGAATTAGAACATTTGTGCCACTTGGCGAAATATTACAAGGACACCACACATGCCGCGATGTACCTAAGGAATGAATTCAAGGAGGCCTACAGTAAGTTTACATATGAACGGAACCTATTCACTGCAAGGACAACCGTGCTTCAAGAAGACACCCTCATGGCACTTGCGACATGCAAAGATATGGAGAGGTAGTATGAGAAAGCACAACAGTCCATGGAAAGAATCAAATATATTACCATGGTGCAAAAGGATTGAGACACTGAAGAGCACGACATTTGGGTGCTAATGGAAATCAACGTCGATCGCATAAGGAAATCAGTTAAGTATTGGGTTAAGATGTCCTAGGAACCCCATCGATAAATATAAGAAAAATGGGCCAAGTGAGAGAAAAACTGGATCAAGATCAATCGGGTGATGAAATACATTGGACTCCCTGAGTTTGGCACACCCGATGAGTTTGTCAACTTAGGGGACATAGTCAAATCGCACACCGAGCAAGATTCATTATGGGCCGAAGAGATAGAAAAGGTGACAGACACAACATTAGGTTGGGTATGATAGTTTATGGAACACCCGGTCAAATCTCGGGCCATGGTGCAGTAGTTGAGTGCCAGTATAGTCAAGTATCGAGCACATGCGGTAGAGATATGAGAGATTCATGTGGCCTTGATGGAACATCATATATTCCCATACGCCAACACCTGCGAGGATCTGTTCATCAAGTGGTCGGAGTACGAGAAGAGTCACCCTCTTAAGTGACATATTGAGATGACTCTTAGAAAAACTCACAGGAGAGAACGCCATGTGGCGAATTCTGTTTTGCTTATCTGCACTTTAGTTGATATTTTTAGTTAATTTTATGTTATAAATAAGAGGATCGACCGATTAGTTAAGGGTTGATGGTTGTTGCAAGAA
>JZKD02S1426099.1:178433-196003 GCA_000966675.3 Picea glauca | reverse complement strand
ACTAAACTTCTTTAATATCCCCACTATATATTTTCCTTGACTTAGAAAAAGTCTCATTGGTCCTATGTCATACTTCTTGTCCCAAGAATTAGTGCATCATACCCAGATCCTTCATCTTGAAATCAAAAGTTGAGGCTTTCTTGTATCCAACAACATGGCTTCCTGAATAAGTCATCAAAATCAGGCTTTCATCACAAATGTAGTAATATAGTTTTGGTTTAGCAAAACTTTTTTTGAAACCCAAACTCATCAAGAATCCATCTATCTGATGTAGTTTCCAACTCATGGATGGTAGTACATATGAAAGTGCATCGGTCTACTGGATCAATATGTCTTATCATAGTTCACTCCCTTTGCTTGTGAGAATCCTCTGTCTATAGATCTTGCTTTGTATTTCTCGTCACTTCCATAGGTTGCATGATTGATCTTATAGATCCACTTGGAAGTCATCGCAAACTTCCCTTCTAGTCTCAATATCACATACAACATTCTTTAAGATATATTGGTATTATTTTTCTATGGCATCTTTCCATACTTGTTCACCCATTGCTTCTCCATGACAGGGAGTCTCAAAATCAATGAAGTTGCTCATGGCTGAAGGATAGCTTGAAAAAACTCTTTTGCTTTCTCAGGATGTCCCTTAAGGGACTTGTATGTTCTTATGCCTCTTCTAGATTTTTTCGACCCTAAATAGGCCTTTTATGCCCTACTACAATATCTCTGGGCATATCAACTAAAGAAGTTGAAACGGATGGAATATTGTTTGTCTCCCTCTGAACTGTTGAAGGGGGAGAAGGTATTGTATCTTCCTTCTTTTTATTTTGTTTTGACTCCCTCTTGAGTCGAGTAACTCTCTCTGAAGTATAAATGATGGAAGTCTTCTTTTATTTGCTTGCTAGATCTTTTATGTCTTCTTTCACCAACATAATAAACAATCAATAAGGTTTTGACTCCCGTACCAGGGATAATGGTCCAAGTCATGAAGGCTCCCACACTGAAGATAATACCCTTCACTTATTAATAATGCAATCAACTGTAAAATTAATGATCAACCAATTTACCTAGATCTGTAGTCATGTTCAACATTATATTTGTTTTAAAGTAAATAATTCTCATCTCTCTTATCTTCATTCTTTTGGGATGGGTCTGGATCAATGTCAGCGGTGGAATCATATTTTCTTCATTCCTTCCTGTTTGGACAATTTCTTGCATAGTGCCCATATTTGTCACATCTAAAGCACCGAATATTGATGCAGGATCATCTCCAACAAGCGCAAGTGGAAGACAGTTGCATATGCACCAGTGCGCATTTTGAAGATATTTTGAATCTCAAAAGAAGAACCATTAATGTAATAGCTGGAAGGATGTAATTTCTTTTAATGTTTTGGGGAATGTAATACAAATCTTGAGTGTTGGTCTCATATGTTGGTTGTAGGCATTTATTGTATTGAACGTAAAGTAGGTGTAGTATTTAATTCGCTAAGATAGCTTAAGGTTGTAGGAGGGAAAAAGTCAAGAAGACTCCCTCGTATGTATTGTATTGTCATTCTCATTGTAGTTGTTGTAGAGCTAGATAGCATAGGAGAGAAGAGAAGAACAAAGATTGTAGAAGTTGTATGAACAGATAGTTATTATTGAGACCATGTACAGAAGCACTTGAATTAATATAAGAATTCTTTGATCCAATTGTTTGGGGTATTGTGGTTATTGTTTACATCTATTGAATGGTATGTTTACAG
This sequence comes from Picea glauca, assembly GCA_000966675.3. Lineage (NCBI taxonomy): Eukaryota > Viridiplantae > Streptophyta > Pinopsida > Pinales > Pinaceae > Picea > Picea glauca. Next base: position 194,264 of record JZKD02S1426099.1, on the reverse strand, counting down.
TTTGTTTCCAGTCTCTATTATGCATTTGTTTCAATGTTGTGTGTGTATCTGTGATTTCATGTTGAATGTATGAAGTCTATGAGATGGAGAGTATAAGTTTCAATTGTTTCTATTCTTGAGAATCCTGCAAGGAGTGCAGGGAAAGTCCGCAAGGAGTGCGTCGACAAGATTCTGAGTTTTATCTCAGAAAGCTCAAGAGAGATATTGTTGTTCTCATACCAGAAGAAGTGAAAGTATAGCATAGAGTTGTGCAAGGTGTGCATGGGCCAATTCGAAGTCTTAGACTTTTCCAACCCAAGTGAGCAGTTGAAGAACTTCTATCGCAAGCAGTGCGTAGAGTTGGAGTTATAAGATAATCAGAGATTATCGTGAAGGCCGCATGGAGTGTGAGTAGGATTCCCTTGAATTCTTGAGTTTGTGGCAAGAATCAAGATCAGGAAGGATAGAGACTTAGAGAAGTCCAAAGGAAGGATGAGGGTCGAATTCACCTCGTAGAAAGCAAGCTCAGGAGGGGCAGTAGTTGTCAGATCTGAAGGAGCGTGAGCCATTGATTTGGTGCTCTGAAATATTAGGGATCGGGAGTCGTTCTAGAAGTCCCGATATGCGAAGTCCTGATTCATGAGAGAAGGATATGGATCGTCGAATCACAGAGAAATCAGGACTGTTGATCTGAGGTGTTTGAAATCGAAGTTCAAACCTCGGAAGAATGGAGGTGAATCATATCGGGTATTTCCTATACACAAAATCCTGATGCACTCGGAGGTGGGACCCAGGGTTTGGCTGGAGGTCAAACGGTTGAATAATTTAAGGGAGGAGCTAGGGATCGCTAAGCCCTATTTCGGAGTTTGGGAATTGGAGGAGTCGGGCGACTCGCAATAGAAGTCCCAAAATCGTGAATTGAGAAACACCTTTTAGGTCAAGATCATGGTTATGTGGAGGAAAGTCTGTGCCTAGTGCTCACGCATGCAGGTGTAGTATATAAAAGGACATGTGGTCTGTATGTGTTGAAGTTTCTAGCATGAACCAAGGGTCCATTTCAGCTCAAAGGAATTTGAAGATCCATAGACTGGGAGGTCAGCAGACCCTGCTGAGGTGGGGTTCTGCGTCAGGTGGTATCAAAGCTAAAAAATATTGTTTTCTATAGAGGGAAGACAGAGGACAGTTGTGATTTGAATTCTATGTGGATAGATTGAAACAATGTCACCAAGAAGATGTCAAGAAAGAACTATGCATGATCCAGTCGTGGAAAGGGAAATGAGAGAAATTCATGGTCGGTTATATGATATGGAGAAATCACAGAGACGAATGCCTAATACTAGAGATATCAGTGAGGCTGAAAGCGAGAATGAAGAAGGAGTCGAAGAATTTTTAGTTAAAGATGCTGCAAAGGAACGTCTATTTAAAGTTATTGCAAGAATAGGTGTCAGAGAAAAAATGGATATCTCGATGTATGAAGGAAACTTGGACATTGAGGAGATGTTAGATTGGTTTAGAGCTCTGGATAAATATTTTGATTATGAAGATATCAAAGAAGACAAGAAATTAAAGCACGTTGTCACTAGACTGAAAGGACATGCAGCACTATGGTGGGATGAACTGCAGGCTGGCAACCGTTGCAAGGGAAAACAAAGAATCAAAAGCTGGGATATAATGGTAGCAAATATGAAAGCCAAGTTCATACCCAAGGATTATCAAATCACTCTGTTCTAAAGAATGCAAAATTTAAGACAAAAAGGGATGACAGTGAAGTAGTATACAGAGGATTTTTATAGGTTAAACATCAGAGTTGGTCATCGTGAGAGTGATGATGAAAAGGTCGTCAGATATATAAATTTCCTAAGATATGAGATTCAGGATGAGATGAGCATGGTGATGATTAGAATTGTGGAAGATGCTTATCAGGTTGCTCTGGAAGTAGAAGAAAAATTGGCCTGAAAACAAGGTCAAAGGGGAAAAGGTAGAAGTCAAAGTAGAGGCAAAGAAATTGCCCATGACAGAATACAGAAGCCCAAGGATGAAGAAAAGAAGCCTCATAATCACCCAAAAAGGGGAGGAAGTTCACAAGGAAGACAATATGTCGATAGGAACACTTTTCCTTGAGCAAGAGGAAGAGGAAGAGGCAGAGGAGGTGAAATAAAGTGTTTTTTTCTGTGGAAAGATCGGACACAAGTCTTGGGAATGTCCCAATAGAAAAAGGGATGGAGGAGGTGAAGCTCACATTTCATAAGAACAAAGGCAAAATGTTGAGGAAGAAGATGCAAAAGGAGGAATATCCTTAATGATGAGGAAAATTCTCTTGAAGCCAAAGAAGGAGGTGGAGAATCCAGTCCAAAGGAACAGTTTGTTTAGGACCACTTGCAAGCCCAAGGATAGGGTATGCGAGCTGATAGTTGACAGTGGAAGCACAGATAATGTAGTATCCACGGAGATGGTGGAAAAGCTGGAATTGGAAACAATTGCACATCCGAGCCCATATAAAGTTTCGTGGTTGCAAAAAGGACAACATGTAACAGTCACTAAACAATGTTTAGTTGAATTTAAGATAGGGGGTTATAGAGATGAGATCTTGTGTGATGTTATTCCCATGGATATTTGTCATATTTTTTTGGGGAGGCCTTGGAAATATGACATAAATGTTATTCATGGCAGAAGAAATAACACCTATACCTTGGAGAAGAATGGTAGGACACATATGTTGTTTTCAATTGAAGACAAGGAGGTGAAAGCAGAAGCAAGCAATACTATACTTCTCAAGAGTGGGAAGGAACTTCTAGGTGAATTCAAGAAAGATCAAGACATGCAGTTTGTTGTGGTGAGAAAACCTAGAGTCATCTTGACCAATACCTCAATAGATGATCTACCTAAGGAAAATCAGGAACTACTGGAGAATTTCGATGATATAGTGATGGACGATTTTCCTTGTTCATTTCCACCCATTAGAAGTATAATCCATCATATTGACCTTATACCAGGAGTGAGTTTTCCAAACAAAGCAGCGTACAGATTGACACCGCAGGAGAATGAAGAAGTCAAGAAGCAAGTCCAGGATTTGATGGACAAAGGGTTGATTAGAGAAATCTTGAGTCCATGCGTTGTGCCAACAGTTTTAAGTCTGAAGAAGGATGGTGGATAGACAATGTGTATAGACTCGAGATCCATAAACAAAATCACCATCAGGTATAGATTTCCTTGACCTAGATGGATGACTTGATGGATTGCTTGAGTGGGGCAATTTTTTTTTCAAAAATTGATTTGAAAAGTGGATATCACTAGATTCGGATGAGGGAAGTTGATGAATGGAAGACAGCATTCAAGATCAATGAAGGATTGTATGAATGGCTTGTCATGCCATTTGGCCTGACAAATGCGCCAAGTACTTTTATGAGATTGAAGAATTAAGTCTTGAAAGATTTCATTGGGAAGTTTGTAATTGTGTATCTTGATGATATATTGATCTTCAGTAAGACTGAGGAATAAAATTTGAGACATTTAACTCTAGTGATGAGGAGGTTGCAGCAAGAGAAGTTGTTGATAAATCTGAAGAAAATGTCTTTCATGAAGACATAAATCATTTACTTGGGTTTTGTGATCTCTTCGAATGAGTTGAAGATGGATCCTGAGAAGGTAAAAGAAATCAAAGAATGGCCATCACCAAGAAATATCTTTGAAGTCAGAAGAATCCATGGACTAGCCAGTTTTTATAGGAATTTTAGTGGAATTTGTGCACTAATGATGGACACAATCAAGAAGAGACATAAATATTTTCATTGGACAGAGGAAGCAGAGAGAATTTTCAAGTTATTAAAAGAGAAGATAATTGAACAACCAGTTTTGGTCCTGCCAGATTTCAGTAAAACATTTCAAGTGAGATGTGACGCGAGTGGACTTGTGATTGGAGCAGTCTTGAGTCAAGACAATAGGTCAGTTGCATACTTCAATGAGAAGCTAAATGACACCAAGATGAAATATTCCACGTATGATAAAGAGTTTTATGCAGTCATACAAGCATTGAATAAATGGAGGCACTACCTAGTTCCGAAAGAGTTTGTTTTGTATAGCAATAACCATGTTTTACAGTTTATAACCAGACATGAGAAATTGAACCAGAAACATGCAAAATGGGTTGAATTTATGCAAAACTTTACTTTTGTTACAAAGCACATTTCTGGAAATGCCAACAAGGTCGTCGATGCATTGAGCAGAAAATGTTTGATTCTGCAGGAGTTTTGAGTGAAGACCTTAGGTTTTGATAGCCTTAAGGAAATGTACATAGATGATTCAGATTTCAAGGATGCTTACAAAGCATGTGAGAATATTGTTTTAAGAGATAGAAGCCAATGGATGGAATACTTGATTCAGGATGGATTGTTGTTTAAAGGAAGTTAGTTGTGTATCCTAAACAGCTCTATGAGATAAAACATTTTGAAGGAAAAACTTAGTGGGGGATTGGCTGGACATTTCAACCATGATAAAACATTTGCGCAACTGAACAGTTTGTATTATTGGCAAGGAATGAGCACAGATGTGCATAAATTTTTCAACAGATGTAGAATCTGCCAGCACGCAAAGGGGAAAAGACAAAATACAGGGTTGTATCAACCATTGCCAATACCAGAGAGGTCGTGGGACGCGGTAAGCATGGATTTTGTGTTGGGACTGTCGAGGACACAGAGAGGTTGTGATTCCATATTCGTGGTAGTCGACAGATTCTAAAAAATATCCCATTCATTCCATGTCAGAAAACCAATGATGCAACACACATTGCAAATCTGTTTTTCAAAGAAGTTGTTTGACTTCATGGTTTACCCAAGAGTATTGTTTCACAGAGAGATACCAAATTTGTTGGTCATTTGTGGAGGACACTATGGAAGAAGCTGGGAACAAATTTTTCTTTTAGCTCAGCATATCACCCTCAGACGGATGGACAGACTAACGTAGAAAATCGAAGTTTGGGGGACTTATTGAGGAGTTTGGTTACTGAACATCACAGTCGGTGGGATCAAATTATATCGCAAGCATAATTTTCATATAATGACTCACCTAACAGGAGCACAGGACAGATTCCATTCCAGATAATGTATGGAATGCGGCCAAGGGGAGTATCTGAGTTGAGAGACTTAGAGCAGAGTGAGTTCAGGAGTGTTGGAGTGGAGGATTTTGCAAAAAAAATGCAGGAGCTCCACAATAAAATCAGAGAGCGGTTGCAGAGTTCTAACCAGGAATATAAGCATAGAACATATCAGCATAAGAGAGAGTTTCAATTTGAAGTGGGAGATTTAGTCTTAGCACACCTAAGAAAAGAAAGGTTCCCAAGAGGAACATATAATAATCTGAAAATGAAGAAGATAGGGCCGTGTAAGATTTTACGGAAATTTGAGGCAAATGCTTATGAGATAGACTTGCTATATGATGTGGGTATATCGCCCATATTCAACGTAGAAAATATGTATCCTTACAGAGAAAATGAAGCAGGAGGAGTAGAGAGTCAGAAGTAAGTTCAGTGGGTCAAACAGATGTTTGTAGCTAAAAAACCACAGATGGAAAAGATCCTTGATCACGAAATTAGCAAGAAAACCCAGAGGAAGACATATCTTGAATATTTGGTAAAGTGGAAGGGACACCCAATTGAGGACACTAGTTGGGAAAGTGAAGTAGATATCTAGAAACATGGACAGACGGTGCAGGAGATCATGGATAGGAGTCCATGAATTTTTCAGCCAGAGGAGTATGATGCAAGAGCATCGCCAGTAAGCGCAAGTGGAAGACAGTTGGATATGCACCAGCGCGCATTTTGAAGATATTTTGAATCTCAAAAGAAGAACCATTAATGTAATAGCTAGAATGATGTAATTGCTTTTAATGTTTTGGGGATTGTAATACAGATCTTGAGCATTGCTCTCATCTATCGGTTGTAGGCATTTATTTTATTGAATGTAAAGTAGGTGTAGTATTTAATTCAATAAGATAGCTTAATGTTGTAGGAGGGAAAAACTCAAGAAGACTCCCTCGTATGTATTGTATTGTCATTCTCATTGTAGTTGTTGTAGAGCTAGAGAGCATAGGAGAGCATATAAGAACAAAGATTGTAGAAGTTGTATGAACAAATAGTTATTATTGATACCATGTACAGAAACACTTGAATTAATATAAGAATGCTTTGATCTAATTGTCTAGTGTATTGTGGTTAATGTTTACATCTATTGAATGGTATGTTTATAGTTTGTTTCCAATCTCTGTTATGAATTTGTTTCAATGTTGTGTGTGTATCTGTGATTCCATGTTGAATGTATCAAGTCTGTGAGAGGGAGAGTATAAGTTTCAATTGTTTCTCTTCCTGAGAATTCCTACAAGGAGTGTAGTGAAAGTCCGCAAGGAGTACGTCGACAAGATTCCGAGTTTTATCTCAAAAAGCTCAGGAGAGATATCGTTATTCTCATATCAGCAAAATTGCAAGTATAGCACAAAGTCATGCAAGGTGTGTGCAGGCCCAGTCGAAGTCTTAGACTTTTCCAACCCGAGTGAGCGGTTGAAGAACTTATGTCGCAAGGAGTGCATAGAGTTGGAGTTATAATATAATCAGAGATTATCGTGAAGGCCGCAAGGAGTGCGAGTAGGATTCCTTAGATTTCTTGAGTTTGCAGAAAGAATCAAGCTCAGGAAGGATAGAGACTTAGAGAAGTCCAAAGGAAGGACGAGGCTCGAAGTCACCTCGTAGAAAGCAAGCTCAGGAGGGATAGTAGTCATCAGATCTGAAGGAGCGTGAGCCGTTGATTTGGTGCTCTGAAATATCGGGGATCAAGAGTCGGAGGATCGAAGGAGGGAGTCGTTCTAGAAGTTCTGATTCGCGAGAGAAGGATCTGGACCATCGGATTGTGGGAAAATCAGGACTGTTGATCTGAGGTGCTTGAAATCGCAGTTCGGACCTCGAAAGAACGGAGGTGAATCATATCGGGTATTTTCGGTACACGAAACCCCGACGCACTCAGAGGCGGGACCCAGGTTTTGGCTGGAGGTCATACGGTTGAAGAATTTAAGGGAGGATCTGGCGACCCTTAATCCCTATTTTGGAGTTCGAGAATTGGAGGAGTCGGGCGACTCGCAATAGAAGTCCTGAAATCGTGAATTGTGAAACGCCTTTTGGGTCAGGCTCATGGTCACATGGGGGAAATTCTGCACCTAGTGCTCACACGTACAGACATAGCATATAAAAGGACATGTGGTCTTTATGTGCTGAAGGTTCCAGCGGGAACCAAGGGGCCATTTCGGCTCAGAGGAATTCGAAGATCCATAGACCAGGAGGTCATCAGACCCTGTTGAGGTGGGGCTCTGCGTCAAATATCTAAGACATCTCTTCTCTGATTATGACCTGCGGCAGAAGGATATTTCTCGTCTCTGAATGTTTGTCTGAAGTTTCTTTTGAATATTCCTCCTTTCTTTGTATGAAGTGCAAGAGCATGGTTGTGATCAGGGGTGTCTTCCACTCCTCTATTTCTAAGTCTAAGTTCTTCTTGAGTACAGTCTGTCCACAAATGATCAAAATTTGGTAACTTTTCTCTTCCACTGATGCTTTGAAGAAAAGGTTCCCAGTGTTTTGGAAGATTGTTGAGATTAGATAAGACAAGTTATTTGTTAGACATGATTTCTCCAATGGTACCTAGTTTTTCTTTGATCTATGATATCTTCATAAAGAAGGGTAGAAACTGTATCACCCTTTTTCATCTTGGTACTTTGAAGTTGGCCCTATAAGGTAAGAGATATGAGGGTGTTGTCACTTTCAAACATATCTTTCAGTGCTTCATACATTTCATAAGTTGTTTTCAGGTTGGCAATACGAGGTAAGAGATGATCTCTTACTAAGCAGATGATTATTTTTCTTTCCTTGACATCTTCTTCCCTTCTTATTTCCTTCTCTTCATCAGTAGTTGTATCTGGTAAAGTTTTTGTCACCACATTCAAAAGGTCATGTTCTTCAAGGGTGACCTAAAGCCTTGAATTTCAGGAGCTGAAGTTGCTTGATCCATCAAGCCTATCTTCCACCAAAGTTTTGTTCTTCATTTTCGCGGATTTCTTCACAAACTCTCGCAAATTGGACTTAGAAAACCTAATGGTTAGGTTGGACTAGTATCCTTCGGTTTTGTTGGGCTTGTGACTACCAACGATAAACTTTGAGAGTATCACAATAATACTTGTTGAGTTGAAACGTTTCTTCAAGAAGTTGCAGAAACCCAAAGATCAAGATTCTACAGAAAATTTTGGAACCCTAGAAACCCTAGGGCCAAAAACTCAAAATCCTCGAAAATTCACTTTGAAGATCTATGGAGGTGCATTGAGGGAGGTCGTACACCTTTATCCAATTTTCAGACCCAACATCCACGTGTAATGTGTTGAAAAGTTCAAGCAAGTGAAGGTCGTACAGATTTATGCAGAAACCCTAGAGGTCGTACGAAATTGCAGAAGGACGGATTAGATTTTAATTTTTTGTGTAGGGGTTCTTCAAGACCTATGCTCTGATACCATGTTGATTTTTCTATAGGCAAGGTTTAAGCATGAAGTTCATTCCATTTTATCCTTTTACTTAAACCATAAACAATTTTGTTGCAGCAACCAAGATTACAAGAAGAAACACCATGCACAAGTACACAAGAAGTATTCTGGGAAACCCTTCTCAATAAGGGAAGAAAACCCAGCCAATCATTTACTATATTCTTCAAGAGAAATACCTCCACCACCCAGAAAACCTAGCACACAAAAGGGTGCTCACAAACCCTAGAAGACTAGCACCCAAGAGAGTTGTGCACTTTTCCCAAGAAGATGTACCTGCTGAATTTTCCAAATCCGCACATGAGATATGATTCCTCAATGGGGAATTGACCTTTACTTATATTAGACTGAACCTATCAATAGAAGTGTCTATTGGCACAACATGGCCGACCTCACTAACTCACAATATAATTAATAATTACCAGATTAATTATCTTTTACACTAATTATCTATTACATTAAGGTGGGGCCTACCTATACCCTTTACATTACAATTAGGGTTACAGATAAGTATGACTCTTGAACAATATAGCAAGATATCTCATACACCCACTAGTTCTTAGCCACTAGGGGCACATCCATAGGGATGTCAATATCTCTATCTCATTGTGTCTCACAGGAGAACCACACTCACTAGTGCTTAGCCACTAGGATCACGTTCACATGTGCTCATCCACAGGCACGTCCAAGTCGGCAGATATTATTTCCCATTGCATTACATGCAAGAGTCATCTGGAGTTCATCATCTCCACTCTCTACTCAGAGGAGGTTAATACATTGTTTTCATCTCTGTCTCAGAACGATGCACCCAGCTAATGGGAATTCACACGTTCACCTTGTGCTCAACCACAGGTATGTCTAACTCGACATATCTTCTTTCTCACTGCGTTACATAGAAGAATCATTGGAGTTCTTCTCAACTCTCTATAAGGAGGAGGCCATCACTACGTTCCAGTTATGTCTTAGATAGGAACCACACACCTAACTCATGGGCTCTCTCTCAGGTCGACTCAATCAGTTTGTGTCCTAGAGGATGTCTCACGCAACTGTAATCGTCAATAGGTACAACAATCATCTCTCTCTCTCTCTCTCTCTCTCTCTCTCTCTCTCCTAGAACTAGACCTAACTAACATGTGATCAAGATAGGGGGCAGTAGGCTTGGCTATTTCTTGTTATTTGATCCCTTGAGCTCACCAAGGAAGCCTCCCTTGCGGTGGACCTCCTCCATCACTAAAACAAGGGAAGATTCTACTCAGGTGACAATGGTAGTTTCTTCCATAGTTACACAAGATTTGGGGATCTTGTGGAGGGATTTGCACAAGTACAAATCATTTGATAACAAGTATTACCACTATCAATTAAAATAATCACCTTTTTTTGCTATTGATGTAGCTAAGCAACTTTAGTGTCTAAGGGGTGGACATGTCGGATAAAGCATATGGGAAGATTAGGTGTTCCTCTTGAGGTGGTTCTAGAATGGGGTGATTTGGAGGTGATGGTGTTGTGTCCTCCATTTCGATCTTAAGAGAGCCATCCCCAGATATGTCCTCATGGTGTTCAGGTTGGGACACAATCATTTGAAATCATTTTTGTTCTTTGCATTTATGCCCCTTGAAAAACTTCTCAACACAATTATAGCAAAGTTAGAGGCATTTGGCAATCGACCATTACTTTCTTCATTTTTTAGCTTAATAGAGTAAAACTTAATTTGTCTATCACCAACCTTCCAATCACTGGGTGAGATTTAGTCATGCATTTTATATGGAAAAATTCATCAATAAACAAGTGAGCAAATGATCATGAAGTGGTAGATGGATAAGACAAGTGAATATAAATGATGATGTTAACCGGCAAAACTCTCTATTGATGTAAAATATTTTTTCATTAAAATATAATATACCATAATTCAATGTTGGTTTTTTCTTCTTTATAACTTTTCAAAATTAGAGAATATTATGGTATTGCTTATTTTGTTTTTTTCATTATTAATGATTTTACCATAATATAATTTGGAAAATTAGAGAATATTATGGTATTGCTTATTTTGTTTGTTTCATTATTAATGATTTTGACAATAATATAATTTGGAATTATTGTATTTTTGAGTTTGAAAAGTAAATTTTAAAAATATATATATTGAAAATTAATTTATAGTACAATATTTTAAAAGAAATATTTTATATGAAAAAAGTTATCTAAAAATGTAGTTTAATTATTTAATTTATTTTTTTTTTTAAGAATTTTAAGTAGTAAATTTTTACTAGACATTATCATTTAAAAAAAATTAAAAANTGAAAAAAGTTATCTAAAAATGTAGTTTAATTATTTAATTTATTTATTTTTTTAAGAATTTTAAGTAGTAAATTTTTACTAGACATTATCATTTAAAAAAAATTAAAAAGCACAAATATTAAATATTTCCGTCATCTTTTAGTAATACACTATAATCACCACCTAACTCTATTTAATTTGTTCTTGTAAAACAACCTTATACCGCAAATATCATGTATCTTGCAAAACACATTTCTACTTTTCATCTCTCTCCTACCCCATCGTGATAACTTGAACTAGGGTACTCTAATGCTGTCCATTTATGGAAACTCAACGATGCAAGGACAAACAAAAAAATGACATCTAGGATTATAATAAGAACAAAATCAAAGATACAGAGTAATCAAGTCATGTTTTGATCGGTGGAATGTGGTGACACATTGTCACAAGTCATCCATTATTTATTTAACTACACCTATCAAACTATTAATATATTTTCTAGATTACGTGGCATATTCCAACTTATCAAAATTGAAGAATGCAAATCTTATCCCCATGGTACCTCTCATGTTTATAACTAATCATTTAATAGTTTTACAAAAAGCACATGTCTATGTAATCACGTGCGTTAATTCTCAAAGATAAAGAATGTCTCTTGTTATTGTTACAACAACTACACTTCTAAAAAGTTAAGGTCGATGTAAGAAAGTCACTACTAAAAAAAAATTAAGGTCAATGTAAAAATGTTTCTATGGTCATTGTTACAACAACTACATTATTAAAAAAAATTAAGGTAAAGGTAAGAAAGTTTCTATTCTAAATATTATTTAATAGATCAAGTATTTAATATTATAAATAAAGTATACTCCTCATGTAACACATAGATAAAGTATTTAATATTATAAATAAAGTATAACACATCCACTTTATGTGAACCCTTCACTAACGTTACACAAGAAAAGTTAAAATTACATGATGAAGAATATCCATGTGCTAGTTAGTAGTGAAGTTATTAGTTGTATTATTAATATAAATGATATCATATAAAGATAGTTAATTCTTGGATATTGAATAATATAATAGTGATATTGAATAATATAATGGTGAAAGTGAGTGTTTTTTTATATAAGTATTACATAAGAAAAGTTAAAATTACATGATGAAGAATCTCCTTGTGTTAGTTATTAGTTGTATTATTAATATAAATGATATCATATAAAGATAGTTAAGCCTTGGATATTGAATAATATAATAGTGATATTGAATAATATAATGGTGAAAGTGAGTGTTTTTGTATATAAGTATGATTTTTGAGTTATGGATGTAAAAGAAAATAGTTACAAGGTTTTATAAGGAAAATTTTGGGTAAAATACATATGAACTATTTTTATAATTAAAAAGAAAAGAAAGTATTTTAAATTGAAATATGGTATTTAGAAATTAAATAATTTTATTATCAATTTTGAGGTTATGTAGATAAAGAATTGCCATGCACATAGAAAATTACATAGTGATAGATAGAGAGTTTAAGAATAATTGTACTAGATTTTTGAAATTAAACATTGATGTTGTAGAAGAACTTCACACTCAACCATGCCATAATATAATTTAAGAAGTATAAGATCACATATGTCATCCATGAGAGATTCTTAACCAATTTCTTTGTTATGTTAACTTTAAAGAATGGTAAACTACAATTAATAATATGGACACATACCTTATTAAACAGGTCACTATAGTACCCCTTGTTGACCTTCTCAGTTATCCTGTTAGTGACTAACGTAACTGACAATAACCACCGTGTAGGAGACTTAATGTAGTACTCAACAATGTTTCCTAATTCATAGACTACAACAAAAGACAATGGTACTAATGCATGTTCCAGCTGTGCTTCCAATAGTAACCAGAATTATTAGATCATGACCTAGTGACTTGCTTGCATTGCTTCTTGTGAGATTATTATCATGTGATACTACATTCAAGATTTTATCACTCTACATTTTCCATCCCTTATGCACACATCCCATGCCCTCCCCCTCTACAACTTTTTCAACGCACTTATTGCTTAGTTCACAGACATTGTCGACATACCAAATAATAATGTCATGGTTTACATGAAACTATGCAATGCAAAACCTACTTGCTAACCTTCCCTCATAACATAACCCCAACATGCATTATTTTTTCCATCAAACATCCTATAATAGTACTATTGAATTCATGAACATCTCTATGCATACACTCTCCTCAAATAACCAAGTTAGAACACAATGCAACCTCAACAACATAGTCATGACACAATTGAAGGAATAATAAAATGGATGGAATGATGCCATAGCTACACCATGTTAGAAATAAGTGTTGGACACCAACTCTAAAGAGTGACATTATCTCATATTTTTTCTCACCACCATTAAACATCGATTGGTGGTTGAGTAATAGAACTAGAAGCCAATTACTCCATGGTTCACTAGTTCAATGCCCTATACTCTAATGGCCTCACTCTTGCCTTAGCACTTACTAATTTTAGAGTAGATCAAGGTCTCTATCAAGTAGTCATCTATGCATTTGAACATAAATGTGGGATCTCATAGATCAATACATATGTAGCTCCCAACATGCCTTTGACATCCCAACCACTAAACTTCTAGTAGAAATGGACAACATTGTGAATAATTGACAAAACATTTGATAATTTGTTCTGCAAGATTGCACTTGGGATACATTAACGGAAACATGAAATTTTAAGTTTGATAAATGAATAGCATGATGCCTGATTTTCTTGGTGGTTATGAAAGAAAAAAGTTATCTCTCTAGAGTTGTTTCTTTCCTCTAGATGTGCATGAAAGTTTTGACTAGCCATCTACCCATGGATGTTTTAAAGCTCAACCAAGAGGAACTAATAAACTGGGTAAATTTTGAACTTGATTATCTCACCCACACAACTTATCACCCCACAGAGTATGTACACCCATTTTAGATAGGATCTATATTCCTTCCACTTTTCGTTGAAGTTGCCTATTGTAACATGTTGAGATAGAACTATCATACTTTTGGACCAAGTACAATAACCACTCTGAAATTCTTCATGTAGTCCCTCCCAACATTATAGTGCTTATAGCTAGAATGGAGAGGGTTATAAACATACTTACAAAAGAACTAGTCACACTATGTTTTCTACCTACAACACAAGCACCAAGAATGTTACTAAAGATGAATGCAATACTCAATAACTAACTATGTTCAATAGTTCCAATTTAAACATCATTCCACTATGATAGTTATTACAGATCATTCAAACTTATTTGATAGTTCTCGAAGTCCATAACAAAATGGTGCATGAATATGTGAATATGAACCATCACATCTTTTAACTTAAAAAAATAGAGATCACTTCTTATTACCTATATTATAATGACTATGTGGTTTATGATTGATAAAGATCACTTCTTATTACCTATATGATGACTATGTGGTTTATGATTGACAAATGATATATTGTGATCTGCTTCATATTTAACAACTTGATTTAAAAAAAAAAATTTGCATTCACATTGTTGGTAAATCCCTCTTCGGTATTCTAAATAATCAATCTTATGTTCAATATCCTTGCCAAAAATAGAATAATGATATAATTATAGGTATACTCATCACTCAAGAAAACACAATTTTGCTTAAAAAAAAGTTTTGTGATGATTTAGCAACTGCCTCTAAAACCTACTAGCAGTGGAAAAAAACTATAAAAATATGAACATAGATTTGTTCATGACAAATGAAATTGTCTTGAAAAGTGAAGAAAAAATAAAACAGTGATAGTCCTTAACTGCCCATATAAAATATCATAAATATATACTTAATATGTAAAGTTACAGTCCATATAAATCCTTTAGAAGTTTTTTTCTGTTTTGTTATTTCTAATTAATTATTATAGGCATAGTTATCACTCGAGAAAAAACAATTTTGTTTAACAAATAGTTTTGTGGTGATTTAACAACTTTCTCTAAAACCTATTAACACCTATTAATAGTGGAAAAAAACCATAAAAATATGAACATAAATTTGTTCATGAAAAATAAAATTACCTTGAAAAGAAAAAGAAACAGTTATAATCCTTGAATGCGTATATAAAAAAAAAAAATCATAAATATATGCTCAATATATAGAGAGTTACAGCACATATAAATCCTTTAGAAGTTTTTTCTGTTTTGCTATCTCTAAGAAAGCAAACCTCATCCCCATCCGAGCACAACTGATATCTCAAACACTCCACACAATAATAAGGATAAATGACAGTTCAGCGTATGACCCACTATAAGCAGTACTAACAGGCACTCTGTCATAGTAATTACATTCAACAACATTTAGATAAACTCACACAATCAGGAAGAACCTACAGGGAGGGGCTGGCTACTTCCAACCCTAACGACAAATTAGGGTTTGGTTGTTGACTGCTCAGATTTAAGCTCGTGGATCTCATCTGCAAACGCTTTCAAGCTCTGATGGCAAGATCCTCCTCGTTCATCCATAGTCTTTCTCGTCAACTCTCCAATCTCCTTAGCCTTCCTCCTTTCCTCTCCTCCAGAATCCTGCTCCATTATTTGTGCCACGGCCCTGTGTAACCCTTCTCTGTTCGGAACACCATTCTCGCCTTCACAGAGCTGCACGGCGATCTTAAGCAACTCTGACAGCAACAACGAATTGCAGAATTGATCCCCCGAGATGGGCCATGTAATCATAGGAATCCCCATAGCGATGCTCTGTAACGCGGAATTCCAGTCACAGTGGGTAAGGAATCCCCCAACGGAATGGTGCGAGAGAATGAGATGTTGGGGGGCTCGGCCTCTGATTATGAACCCACCTCTATTCTTATCTACTCGTTCCTCAAATCTTTGGGGGATTGCAGAAGTGCTGTTATTAACCCATATGAAGGGCTTATCCAGAGCCTCCAATCCGCAGGCTAATTCCATCGTTTGTTCGTCGGACAGAACGGAGTGGTTGCCCAAGCAAACGTAGAGAACG
>JZKD02S1426099.1:166632-178423 GCA_000966675.3 Picea glauca | reverse complement strand
CTCTTAAGATCGAAATGGAGGACACAACACCATCACCTCCAAATCACCCCATTCTAGAACCACCTCAAGAGGAACACCTAATCTTCCCATATGCTTTATCCGACATGTCCACCCCGTAGACACTAAAGTTGCTTAGCTACATCAATAACAAAAAAGGTGATTATTTTAATTGATAGTGGTAATACTTGTTATCACATGATTTGTACTTATGCAAATCCCTCCACAAGATCTCCAAATCTTGTGTAACTATGGAAGAAACTACCATTGTCACCTGAGTAGACTCTTCCCTTGTTTTAGTGATGGAGGAGGTCCACTGCAAGGGAGGCTTCCTTGGTGAGCTCAAGGGATCAAATAACAAGAAATAGCCAAGCCTATTGCCCCCTATCTTGATCACATGTTAGTTAGGTCTAGTTCGAGGAGAGAGAGAGAGAGAGAGAGAGAGAGAGAGAGAGATGATTGTTGTACCTATTGATTATTACAGTTGGGTGAGACATCCTCTAGGACACAAACTGATTGATTCGACCTGAGAGAGAGCCCATGAGTTGGGTGTGTGGTTCCTATCTAAGACATAACTGGAACGTAGTGATGGCCCCCTCCTTATAGAGAGTTGAGAAGAACTCCAATGATTCTTCTGTGTAACGTAGTGAGAAAGAAGATATGTTGAGTTAGACATACCTGTGGTTGAGCACAAGGTGAACGTGTGAATTCCCATGAGTTGGGTGCATCGTTCTGAGACAGAGATGAAAACAATGTATTAACCTCCTCTGAGTAGAGAGTGGAGATGATGAACTCCAAATGACTCTTGCGTGTAATGCAATGGGAAATAATATCTGTCGACTTGGACGTGCCTGTGGATGAGCACAGGTGAACGTGATCCTAGTGGCTAAGCACTAGTGAGTGTGGTTCTCTTGTGAGACGCAGTGAGATAGAGATATTGACATCCCTATGGATGTGCCCCTAGTGGCTGAGCACTAGTGGGTGTATGCGATACCTTACTATATTGTTCAAGAGTCAGACTTATCTGTAACCCTAATTGTAATGTAAAGGGTACAGGTAGGCCCCACCTTAATGTAATAGATAATTAGTGTAAAAGATAATTAATCTGGTAATTATTAATTATATTGTGAGTTAGTGAGGTCGGCCATGTTGTGCCAATAGACACTTCTGTTGATAGGTTCAGTCTAATATAAGTAAAGGTCAATTCCCCATTGAGGAATCATATCTCAAGTGCGAATTTGGAAAATTCAGCAAGTACATCTTCTTGGGAAAAGCGCACACCTCTCTTGGGTGCTAGTCTTCTAGGGTTTGTGAGCACCATTTTGTGTGCTAGGTTTTCTGGGTAGTGGAGGTATTTCTCTTGAAGAATATAGCAAAGGATTGGCTGGGTTTTCTTCCCTTGTTGAGAAGGGTTTCCCAGGATACTTCTTGTGTACTTGTGCATGGTGTTTCTTCTTGTGATCTTGGTTGCTGCAACAAAATTGTTCATGGTTTAAGTAAAAGGATAAAATGGAATGAACTTCATGCTTAAACCCTACCTATAGAAAAATCAACATGGTATCAGAGCATAGGTCTTGAAGAACCCCTACACAAGAAATTAAAATCTAATCCGTCCTTCTACAATTTCGTACGACCTCTAGGGTTTCTGCATAAATCCGTACGACCTTCACTTGCTTGAACTTTTCAACACCTTACACGTGGATGTTGGGTCTAAAAATTGGATAAAGGTGTATGACCTCCCTCAGTGAACCTCCATAGATCTTCAAAGTGAATTTTCGAGGATTTTGAGTTTTTGGCCCTAGGGTTTCTAGGGTTCCAAAATTTTATGTAGAATCTTGATCTTTGGGTTTCTGCAACTTCTTGAAGAAACATTTCAACTCAACAAGTATTATTGTGATACTCTCAAATTTTATCATTGGTAGTCACAAGCCCAACAAAACTGAAGGATACTAGTCCAACCTAACCATTAGGTTTTCTAAGTCCAATTGGCAAGAGTTTGTGAAGAAATCCGAGAAAATGAAGAACAAAACTTTAGTGGAAGATAGGCTTGATGGATCAAGCAACTTCAGCTCCTTAAATTCAAGGCTTTAGGTCACCCTTGAAGAACATGACCTTTTGAATGTGGTGAAAAAAACTTTACTAGATACAACTACTGATGAAGAGAAGGAAATAAGAAGGGAAGAAGATGTCAAGGAAAGAAAAATAACCATCTACTTAGTAAGAGATAATCTCTTACCTCGTATTGCCAACCTGAAAACAACTTATGAAATGTATGAAGCACTAAAATATATGTTTGAACGTGACAACACCCTCATATCTCTTACCTTAAAGGGCCAACTTCAAAGTACCGAGATGACAAAGGGTGATACAGTTTCTACCCTTCTTTATGAAGATATCAGAGATCAAAGAAAAACTAGGTGCCATTGGAGAAATCATGTCTGGCAAATAACTTGTCTTATCTAATCTCAACAATCTTCCAAAACACTAGGAACCTTTTCTTCAAAGCATCAGTGGAAGAGAAAAGTTACCAACTTTTGATCATCTGTGGACAGACTGTACTCAGGAAGAACTTAGACTTAGAAATAGAGGAGTGGAAGACACCCCTGATGACAACCATGCTCTTGCACTTCATACAAAGAAAGGAGGAATATTCAAAAGAAACTTCAGACAAACATTCAGAGATGAGAAATATCCTTCTGCCATAGGTCATAATGAGAGAAGAGATGTCTCATATATTTGACACAGAGCCCCACCTTAGCAGGGTCTGATGACCTCCCGGTCTATGGATCTTCGAATTCCTCTGAGCCGAAATGGCCCCTTGGTTCCCGCTGGAACCTTCCGCACATAAAGACCACATGTCCTTTTATATGCTATGTCTGCATGCGCGAGCACTAGGTGTAGAATTTCCCCCATGTGATCACGAGCCTAACCCAAAAGATATTTCATAATTCGCGATTTCGGGATTTCTATTGCGAGTCGCCCGACTCCTCCAATTCTCGAACTCCGAAATAGGGATTAAGGGTCCCCAGATCCTCCCTTAAATTCTTCAACCGTATGACCTCCAGCTAAAACCTGGGTCCCACCTCCAAGTGCGTCGGGGTTTCGCGTACCGGAAATACCCGATATGATTCACCTCCATTCTTCTGAGGTCCGAACTGTGATTTCAAACACCTCATATCAACGGTCCTGATTTTCCCACGATTCGATGGTCCAGATCCTTCTCTCACAAATCCGGACTTCGCATATCAGGACTTCTGGAACGACTCCCTCCTTCGAACCTCCGACTCTTGATCCCTGATATTTCAAAGCGCCAAATCAACGACTCATGCTTCTTCAGATTTGACGGCTACTATCCCTCCTGAGCTTGCTTTCTACGAGGTGACTTCGACCCTCGTCCTTCCTTTGGACTTCTCTAAGTCTCTATCCTTCCCGAGATTTCTTTTTTCCGCAAACTCAAGAATTCTAAGGAATCCTACTCGCACTCCTTGCGGCCTTCACGATAATCTCTGATTATATTATAAATCCAACTCTATGCACTCCTTGTGACATAAGTTCTTCAACTGCTCACTTGGGTTGGAAAAGTCTAAGACTTCGACCTGGCCTGCGCACACCTTGCACAACTCTGTGCTATACTTGCAATTTTGCAGATATGAGAACAACGATATCTCTCCTGAGCTTTTTGAGATAAAACTCAGAATCTTGTTGGCGCACTCCTTGTGGACTTTCACTGGACTCCTTGCAGGAATTCTCAGGAAGATAAACAATTGAAACTTATACTCTCCCTCTCACAGACTTGATACATTCAATATGAAATCACAGATACACACACAACATTGAAACAAATTCATAACAGAGACTGGAAACAAACTGTAAACATACCATTCAATAGATGTAAACATTAACCACAATACACCAGACAATTGGATCAAAGCATTCTTATATTAATTCAAGTGCTTCTGTACATGGTCTCAATAATAACTATCTGTTCATACAACTTCTACAATCTTTGTTCTTATATGCTCTCCTATGCTCTCTAGCTCTACAACAACTAAAATGAGAATGACAATACAATACATACGAGCGAGTCTTCTTGAGTTTTTCCCTCCTACAACATTAAGCTATCTTATTGAATTAAATACTACACCTACTTTACATTCAATACAATAAATGCCTACAACCGATAGATGAGAGCAATGCTCAAGATCTGTATTACAATCCCCAAAACATTAAAAGCAATTACATCCTTCTAGCTATTACATTAATGGTTCTTCTTTTGAGATTCAAAATATCTTCAAAATGCGTGCTGGTGCATATCCAAGTGTCTTCCACTTGCGCTTACTGGCGATGCTCCTACATCATACTCGTCTGGTTAAAAAATTCATGGACTCCTGTCCATGATCTCCTGCACCGTCTGTCCATGTTTCTAGATATCTTCTTCAATTTCCCAACTAGCGTCCTTAATCGGGTGTCCCTTCCACTTTACCAAATATTCAAGATATGTCTTCCTCTGGGTTTTCTAGCCAATTCCGTGATCAAGGATCTTTTCCATCTGTGGATTTTCAGCTACAAGCATTTGTTTGACCCACTGAACTTCCTTCTGACTCTCTACTCCTCCTGCTTCATCTTCTCTATAAGGATATAGATTTTCTACGTTGAATATGGGCGATATACCCACATCATCTAGCAAGTCTATCTCATAAGCATTTGCCTCAAATTTCCGTAAAATCTTACACGACCCTATCTTCTTCATTTTCAGATTATTATATGTTCCCCTTGGGAACCTTTCTTTTCTTAGGTGTGCTAAGACTAAATCTCCCACTTCGAATTGAAGCTCTCTCCTGTGCTGATATGTTCTATGCTTATATTCCTGGTTAGAACTTTGCAACTGCTCTCTGATTTTATTATGGAGCTCCTGCATTTCTACTGCAAAATCCTCCACTCCAACACTCCTGAACTCACTTTGATCTAAGTCTCTCAACTCAGATACTCCCCTTGGCTACATTCCATACATTATCTAGAATGGACTCTGTCCTGTGCTCCTATTAGGTGATTCATTATATGCAAATTCTACTTGCGACATAATTTGATCCCACCGACTGTGATGTTCAGTAACCAAACTCCTCAATAAGTCCCCCAAACTTCGATTTTCTACGTTAGTCTGTCCATTCGTCCGAGGGTGATATGCCGAGCTAAAAGATAAATTCGTTCCCAGCTTCTTCCATAGTGTCCTCCACAAATGACCAACAAATTTGGTATCTCTGTGTGAAACAATACTCTTGGGTAAACCATGAAGTCAAACAACTTCTTTGAAAAACAGATTTGCAATGTGTGTTGCATGATTGGTTTTCTGACATGGAATGAAATGGGCTATTTTTGAGAATATGTCGACTACCACGAATATGGAATCACAACCTCTCTGTGTCCTCAACAGTCCCAACACAAAATCCATGCTTAAACCTAAGGTATTCACTCGAAACTCCTGCAGAATCAAACATTTCCTGCTCAATGCATCGACGACCTTGTTAGCATTTCCAGAAATGTGCTTTGTAACAAAAGTAAAGTTCCGCATAAATTCAACCCATTTTGCATGTTTTTGGTTCAATTTCTCATGTCTGGTTATTAACTGTAAAACATGGTTATTGCTATACAAAACAAACTCTTTCAGAACCAGGTAGTGCCTCCATTTATTCAACGCTTGTATGACTGCATAAAACTCTTTATCATACATGGAATATTTCATCTTGGTCTCATTTAGCTTCACACTGAAGTATGCAAATGGCCTATTGTCTTGACTCAAGACTGCTCGAATCGCAAATCCACTCGCGTCACATCTCACTTGAAATGTTTTACTGAAATCTAGCAGGACCAGAACTGACTGTTCAATTATCTTCTCTTTTAATAACTTGAAAATTCTCTCCGCTTCCTCTGTCCAATGAAAATATTTATGTCTCTTCTTGACTGTGTCCATCATTAGTGCACAAATTCCACTAAAATTCCCGTAAAAACTGGCTAGTCCATGGATGCTTTTGACTTCAAAGATATTCCTTGGCGATGGCCATTCTTTGATTTCTTTTACCTTCTCGGGATCCATCTTCAACTCATTCGAAGAGATCACAAAACCCAAGTAAATGAGTTCTGTCTTCATGAAAGACATTTTCTTCAGATTTATCAACAACTTCTCTTGCTTCAACCTCCTCATCACTAGAGTTAAATGTCTCAAATTTTCTTCCTCAGTCTTACTGAAGATCAATATATCATCAAGATACACAATTACAAACTTCCCAATGAAATCTTTCAAGACTTCGTTCTTCAATCTCATAAAAGTACTTGGTGCATTCGTTAGGCCAAATGGCATGACAAGCCATTCATACAATCCTTCATTGATCTTGAATGTTGTCTTCCATTCATCAACTTCCCTCATCCGAATCTGGTGATATCCACTTTTCAAATCAATTTTTGAAAAAAAAATTGCCCCACTCAAGCAATCCATCAAGTCATCCATCCCGGGTAAAGGAAATCTATACCTGATGGTGATTTTGTTTATGGCCCTCGAGTCTATACACATCGTCCATCCACCATCCTTCTTCAGACTTAAAACTGTTGGCACAACGCATGGACTCAATCTTTCTCTAATCAACCCTTTGTGCATCAAATCCCAGACTTGCTTCTTGACTTCTTCATTCTCCTGCAGTGTCAATCTATACGCTGCTTTGTTTGGAAAACTCACTTCTGGTATAAGGTCAATATGATGGATTATACTTCTAATGGGCGGAAATGAACAAGGCAAATTGTCCATCACTATATCATCCAAATTCTCCAACAGTTTCTCAATTTCCTCAGGTAGATCATCTATTGAGGTATTGGTCAAGATGACTCTAGCTTTTCTCACCACAACAAACTGTATGTCTTGATCTTTCTTGAATTCATCTAGAAGTTCCTTCCCACTCTTGAGAAGTATAGTATTGCTTGCTTCTGCTTTCACCTTCTTGTCTTCAATTGACAACAACATATGTTTCCTACCATTCTTCTCCAAGGTATAGGTGTTATTTCTTCCATCATGAATAACATTTATGTCATATTTCCAAGGCCTCCCCAACAAAATATGACAAACATCCATGGGAATAACATCACATAAGATCTCATCTCTATAACCCCCTATCTTAAATTCAACTAAACATTGTTTAGTGACTGTTACATGTTGTCCTTTTCACAACCACGAAACTTTATATGGGCTCAGATGTGCAATTGTTTCCAATTCCAGCTTTTCCACCATCTCTGTGGATACTAGATTATCTGTGCTTCCACTGTCAACTATCAGCTTGCATACCCTATCCTTGGGCTTGCAAGAAGTCCTAAAAAAACTGTTCCTTTGGACTGGATTCTCCACCTCCTTCTCTGGCTTCAAGAGAATTTTCCTCATCATTAAGGATATTCCTCCTTTTGCATCTTCTGCCTCAACATTTCGCCTTTTGCGCTTCTAAAATGTGAGCTTCACCTCCTCCATCCCTTTTTCTATCGGGACATTCCCAAGACTTGTGTCCGATATTTCCACAGAAAAAACATTTTATTTCACCTCCTTTGCCTCTTCCTCTTCCTCTTGGTCGAGGAAAAGTGTTCCTATCGGCATATTGTCTTCCTTGTGAACTTCCTCCCCTTTTTGGGTGATTATGAGGCTTCTTTTCTTCATCCTTGGGCTTCTGTATTCTGTCATGGGCAATTTCTTTGCCTCTGCTTTGACTTCTACCTTTTCCCCTTTGACCTTGTTTTCGGGCCAATTTTTCTTCTGCTTCCAGAGCAACCTGATAAGCATCTTCCAAATTTCTAATCGTCACCATGCTCATCTCATCCTAAATCTCATATCTTAGGCTATTCATATATCTGACGACCTTTTCATCATCACTCTCACGATGACCAGTTTTGATGTTTAACCTATAAAACTCTTCTGTATACTCCTTCACTGCCATCCCTTTTTGTCTTAAATCCTGCATTCTTCGAAACAGAGTGATTTGATAATCCCTGGGTATGAACTTGGCTTTCATATTTGCTACCATTATATCCCAGCTTTTGATTCTTTGTTTTCCCTTGCAATGCCTGCCAGCTTGCAGTTCCTCCCACCACAGTGCTGCATGTCCTTTCAATCTAGTGACACCGTGCTTTAATTTCTTGTCTTCTTTGATATCTTCATAATCAAAATATTTATCCAGAGCTCTAAACCAATCTAACATCTCCTCAATGTCCAAGTTTCCTTCATACATCAGGATATCCATTTTTGCTCTGGCACCTATTCTTGCAACAACTTTAAATAGACGTTCCTTTGCAACATCTTCGACTAAAAATTCTTCGGCTCCTTCTTCATTCTCTCTTTCAGCATTACTGATATCTCCAGTATCAGGCATTCGTCTATGTGTTTTCTCCATATCATATAACCGACCATGAATTTCTCTCATTTCCCTTTCCACGACTGGATCGGGCATAATTCTTTCTTGACATCTTCTTGGCGGCATTGTTTCAATTTGTCCACACAGAATTCAAATCACAACTGTCCTCTGTCTTCCCTCTACAGAAAACAATATTTGTTAGCTTTGATACCACCTGACGTAGAGCCCCACCTCAGTACGGTCTGCTGACCTCCCAGTCTATGGATCTTTGAATTCCTCTAAGCCGAAATGGACCCTTGGTTCATGCTAGAAACTTCAACACATAAAGACCACATGTCCTTTTATATGCTACACTGCACGCATGAGCACTAGGCATAGACTTTCCCCCACGTGACCATGAGCTTGACCTAAGAGGTGTTTCACAATTCACGATTTTGGGACTTCTATTGCGAGTCGCCCGACTCCTCCAATTCCCGAACTCCGAAATAGGGCTTAATGATCCCTAGATTCTCCCTTAAATTCTTCAACCGTTTGACCTCCAGCCAAACTCTGGGTCCCACCTCCGAGTGCGTCGAGATTTTGCGTATAGGAAATATCTGATATGATTCACCTCCATTCTTCTGAGGTCCGAACTCCGATTTCAAACACCTCAAATCAACAGTCCCAATTTCCCCGCGATTCGACGATCCAGATCCTTCTCTCGCGAATCGAGACTTCTAGAACGAATCCCTCCTTTGAACCTCTGACTCCTAATCCCCAATATTTCATAACGCCAAGTCAATGGCTCATGCTCCTTCAGATCTGACAACTACTATCCCTCCTGGGCTTGCTTTCTGCGAGGTGACTTCGACCCTCATTCTTCCTTTGGACTTCTCTAAGTCTCTATCCTTCCTGAGCTTGATTCTTGCCACAAAATAAAAAATTCTAGGGAATCCTGCTCACACTCCATTCAACCTTCATGATAATCTCTGATTATCTTATAACTCCAACTCTACGCACTTCTTGTGATAGAAGTTCTTCAACCGCTCACTTGGGTTGGAAAAGTCTAAGACTTCGACTTGGCCTGCGCACACCTTGCACGACTCTGTGCTATACTTTCACTTCTGCTGGTATGAGAACAACGATATCTCTCCTGAGCTTTCTGAGATAAAACTCAGAATCTTGTCGACACACTCCTTGTGGACTTTCCCTGCACTCCTTGTAGGATTCTCAGGAATAGAAACAATTGAAACTTATACTCTCCCTCTCACAGAATTCATACATTCAACATGAAATCACAGATACACACACAAAATTGAAACAAATGCATAACAGAGACTGGAAACAAATTGTAAACATACCATTCAATAGATGTAAACAATAACCACAATACCCCAAACAATTGGATCAAAGCATTCTTATATTAATTCAAGTGCTTCTGTACATGGTCTCAATAATAACTATCTGTTCATACAACTTCTACAATCTTTGTTCTTCTCTTCTCTCCTATGCTCTCTAGCTCTACAACAACAACAATGAGAATGACAATACAATACATACGAGGGAGTCTTCTTGAGTTTTTCCCTCCTACAACCTTAAGCTATCTTAGCGAATTAAATACTACACCTACTTTACATTCAATACAATAAATGCCTACAACCGACAGATGATACCAACACTCAAGATTTGTATTACATTCCCCAAAACATTAAAAGAAATTACATCCTTCCAGCTATTACATTAATGGTTCTTCTTTTGAGATTCAAAATATCTTCAAAATGCGTGCTGGTGCATATGCAACTGTATTCCACTTGAGCTTGCTGGCGATGATCTTGCATCAATATTCAGTGCTTTAGATGTGAAAAATATGGGCACTATGCAAGAAATTGTCCAAACAGGAAGAAATGAAGATAATATGATTCCACCGTTGACATTGAACCAGACCCATCCCAAAAGAATGAAGATAAGAGAGATGAGAATGATTTACTTTAAAACAATATAATGTTGAACATGACTACAAATCCAAGTAAATTGGTTGATCATTAATTTTATAGTTGATTGCATTATTAATAAGTGAAGGGTATTATCTCCAGTGTGGGAGCCCTCATGACTTGGACCATTATCCCTGGTAAAAGAGTCCAAACCTTATTGATTGATTATTATGCTGGTGAAAGAAGACATAAAAGATCTAGCAAGCAAATAAAAGAAGACTTCTATCATTCAGACTTCAAAGAGAGTTACTTGACTCAAGAGGGAGTCAAAACAAAATAAAAAGAAGGAAGAGACAATACCTTCTCCCCCTTCAACAGTTCAGAGGGAGACAAACAATATTCCATCCGTTTCAACTTCTCCAGTTGATATGCCCAGAGATATTGCAGTAAGGCATAAAAGGTCTGTTTAGGGTCGAAAAAATCTGGAGGAGGCATATGAACATACTAGTCCCTTAAGGGACATCCTGAGAAAGCAAAAGAGATTTTTCAAGCTATCCTTCAGCCATGAGCCACTTCATCGATTCTGAGACTCCCTTTCATGGAGAAGCAATGGGTGAACAAGTATGGAAAGATGCCATAGAAAAATAATACCAATATATCTTAAAGAATGTTGTATGTGATATTGAGACTAGAAGGGAAGTTTGCAATGACTTCCAAGTGGATCTATAAGATCAAGCATGCAACCTATGGAAGTGACGAGAAATACAAAGCGAGATCTATAGATAGAGGATTCTCACAAGCAAAGGGAGTGAACTATGATAAGACATATTGATTCAGTAGACCGATGCACTTTCATCTGTACTACCATACATGAGTTGGAAACTACATCAGATAGATGGATTCTTGATGAGTTTGGGTTTCAACAAAAGTTTTGCTAAACCAAAACTATATTACTACATTTGTGATGAAAGCCTAATTTTGATGACTTATTCAGGAAGCCGTGTTGTTGGATACAAGCAAGCCTCAACTTTTGATTTCAAGATGAAGGATCTGGGTATGATGCACTACTTCTTGGAACAAGAAGTATGACATAGGACCAATGAGACTTTTCCTAAGTCAAGGAAAATATATAGTGGGGATATTAAAGAAGTTTAGTATGACAAAATGAAAATCCATGTTTACACTGATGGTGGGGGATTTGACGAAAAATAAATGATGATGAATCATACGAGATTGATCCACATGTGTATCGACAACTGATTGGATCATTGATGTATCTGGTTAAACACCAGACCTAATATATTCTATGCAACGAATATGCTTAGACAATCCATGAGTTGACCGAGACAGACTCACTGGATAATAATAAAGCATGTATACATATACATATACATATACATATACATATATATCGACATATCCTTGTAAACTCAAGTTCACACTGGAGGCATATCTCAAGCCATATCCAAATGTGTCTCATATATATATATATATATATATATATAT
>JZKD02S1426099.1:143655-166582 GCA_000966675.3 Picea glauca | reverse complement strand
TATGTATGTATGTATGTATGTATGTATGTATGTATGAGACACATTTGGATATGGCCTGAGATATGCCTCCAGTGTGAACTTGAGTTTACAGGGATATGCCGATACAGATTGAGAAAAAAGTACATTGGACCAGAAGAGCACATCCAATTGTTTTTTTACCTTGGAGTTTACCATGGTTTCCTAGTGTAGTAGGAAACAAAGGTCAATGGCCTTGAGTACCACATAAGCAAAGTATATAGCATTGAGTGTGGAAGTCTAGGAAGTAGTGTGGCTTCTGACAAATTTATTTGATCATGCGATGAATCCTATTATTACTTGTGATAACTAGAGCTGTGTGAAGCTCTCTGAGAACCCTATGTTTCATGATAGATCAAAACACATTGAGATAAAATATCATTTTCAGAGACATGATGTAGAGGAAAGCAATACACGTGTTGTACCTTTCTATACATGAGCAGATTGCAGACATCTTCACCAAACTAACTTGGTGAAGAATACCTCTCTAGTTGAGAGGGAGTGTTGATGACTAAAACCAAGACAAAGTTCGAGTACTTCTGTGCGAGACTTGGCTTGATGGAGAATGCCTCCCTAGCTAAGAGGGAGTGTTGATGATTACAACTGTGTGAGACATCCTCTAGGACACAGACTGATTGAGTCGACCTGAGAGAGAGCCCATGAGTTGGGTCTGTGGTTCCTATCTGAGACAGAACAAGAATGTAGTGATGGCCTCCTCCTTACAGAGAGTTGAGAATAAATCCAAATGATTATTCTGTGTAACATAGTGAGAAAGAAGATATGCTGAGTTGGATGTATCTATGGCTGAGCACAAGGTGAACGTGTGAATTCCCATGAGATGGGTGCATCATTCTGAGACATAGATGTAAACGATGTATTAGCCTCCTCTGAGAAGCAAGTTGAGATGATGAACTCCAGATGACTCTCCTATGTAATGTAGTGGGAAATAATATTTTCTGAGTTGGACGTGCCTGTGGATGAGCATAGGTGAACCTGATCCTAGTGGTTGAGCACTAGTGAATGTGGTTCTCATGTGAGACGTAGTGAGATAGAGATATGGACATCCCTATTGATGTGCCCCTAGTGGCTGAGCACTAGTGGGTGTATGATATTCCTTGCTATATTGCTCATGAGTCAGACTTATCTGTAACCCTAATTGTAATGTAAAGGGTATAGGTTGATCCCACCTTAATGTAATAGATAATTAATGCAAAAGATAATTAATCTGGTAATTAGTAATTATATTGTGAGTTAGTGAGGTCGACCCTGTTGTGACAATAGACACTTCTATTGACAGGTTCAGTCTAATATAAGTAAAGGTAAATTCCCCACCGAGGAATCATATCTCAAGTGTGAATTTGGAAATTTCAGCAAGTACATCTTCTTGGGAAAAGTGCGCACTTCTCTTGAGCGCTAGTCTTCTATGGTTTGTGAGCACCCTATTGTGTGCTAAGTTTTCTTGGTGGTGGAGGTATTTCTCTTGAATAATATTGCAAATGATTGGCTAGGTTTTCTTCCCTTGTTGAGAAGGGTTTCCTAGGATACTTCTTGTGTACTTGTGCATGGTGTTTCTTCTTGTGATCTTGGTTGCTGCAACAAAATTGTTTATGGTTTAAGTAAAAGGTTAAAATGGAATGAACTTCATGCTTAAACCTTGCCTATAGAAAAATCAACAGTACCTTCCATGAACAAAGAACAATTTCCAAAATATGTTGATAATTGCCAAACTAAAGCATGCAACAATGACCTCTTTAGACACTAGACAAGTAAAATTGCATTGGTTGTTGCAAATTACAACAATAAAAAATTGTATAACAACAATAAATGATTTTTAACATCAACAAGAAACAATGCTTAGAAAGACCACAATTGATCATGAAAAGTAAGCATTAAACCATTGGATTATTATCCAATTGCTAGAGGTAGTTTCTGAACAAGTTAAGCCACTTTTAGATAGGTGTATGCAATGAATTAATGTAGTTTTCAGTGGTTGTAGAATTTTTTTATAACAATAGCAAGAAATATTCAAAGTTTTCTAGGGTTAGAGTTAATAGAGTTAGTAGGATGCTTGAGATATTTAGAAGATTGATTTTAACAACTACTTTAGCCACAAATTCACTCCTAGATCAATGTTGTTATCCTTTTAGGGCCTATGGAGTCTCAAATTTATTAAACTTGAAGATTGATTTAGATGAAGCGAAAGAGGTAGAGACTAAACCCAAAGGTGCAAGCACGTTTAGGCCTTAGGCTTCAAAATTTTAAGGAAAATTATATCTAGGGTGCAAGCACGTTTGGGCCCTAGATGTCATTTTTCCCTTGTAGCTTCAACTAGGTCAAGGATCAAATGTCTAGTGTTAAAACCATAAAGTGCAAGTACTTTTGGGCTTTAGGCTTCTAACCCTAGCAAGGAAGTTCCAAAAACTTGGACAAATAAAAATTTATGAGGAAGAGAAGCACCGATGTCTTCCTCTTAGGATTTCAACAAAACAAGATTGCTTGCAACAAGATAAACAATTTAACCATTTACATTAACAAGAGATAATATAATTGAAGAAAATTACTTACTTCACCCAATAATTAAGAGTATAAAACCCTAATTGCAAAAAATATCCATCCAAATCAATAAACCATCCACAAAAAATCCTTCTTCAAGTGTAGCGCATGAGAGAGAAAGGCTGAGAGGCCTAAAGGGAAGAAAATTTCTTAAGTATAACCCTAGAAGTGTGAGGTAGTCGTGATGATCCACAATAAAACTGACACTAGCCTTTATATATGAGGCTAGGCCTAGCATTTTCTCCACATAACATAACATAACATTAATTTGAAGTGGGGTTGAACCCTCATTTAACCTTTACAAAATGAAAAAAAATGCATCATAAGGGTCAAACATGTGGTGGTGTCAAGCTTTACAAGGCTAGGAGGAGGCCTCCAAAGGCCATGTGGCACAAATATAAGGTGAAGTGATGGAAAATGGTGCATCTCCCCACCCAAGGTCATGTCAATCATCACTAGTACCCCAATTGTCCATCAAAACCTAACACCATGAAACCCTAAAAGATGACATCATCATCAAATGAGGGCCAACACACAAGATCCAAGGTTTCTCATCCATGATGGAGGAAGTTTCATCTTGTCTCTGTATGGTGTATGGGTTTCTTCTACTGCAACATCCCTAATCCAATGGATAATAATCCCTAGGGTACTCTTCCTAACCTGTGGGCTTTCAACCCATCCATGTGCCATCATGACCAAATCTGATCAAGCCAAGCCCATATGTCTATCGTCCAAGGTTCCAAGGATGTGAGAGCTAATGTCCGAGGGTGGTGAGCCATTGGATGACTCACGAATTTGCATCACACGTGCCAAACTGCAATAAGGCACAACGTCCTAGGTACAACCTTATGATGTCCCTGAAAGAACCATGTCAGGGCCATCCAAAACAAAGCAGAGTATAAGACAAGGTAAGTCAATGTTTGAATAAGAAATATTAGTCCTTAAATCATGCAATGTAAGTCACCACTTAATATATAATCCATGTAAACAATTCACCTCTGTATCCCCTCCAAGCATCATACCAGCCTAGGACCTCATGTGAATTGGCAATTTTAAGTATGGGAGAGCCTTCATCCAACCCTATTAGGTGTGCCAACCTAGACAAGAAATAAAATACCCAGGTAGAGGGGTAGGTCCCAAGGGAAGCAAGCAAGAAAGAAACCCTTCAAGAGTAAATGTGATAGTGATGTGAATGTGGGTTTACTTCATGGCTTATGGTGTCATTAAATCCATTTCTATGAGTGCCTTTGTAGAGGGAGCACTTGCTGCTTGAGATACCCTTTTCTCGACACTTTTTTCATTTCGATCCCCTCAATTTCCTTTTGATAGACAATTGTTATTTGCAAGTCCCCTTTTCAGGTTTCAAGATTTACTCCTTCATTTTCTTATTGGACTATGGTCCTTTATAATCATGCATTCATTCACATTAGGATAGGGGTGATTACTATTAGAGGGGTAAGAGCTCAAGTTGGCTTATGGATTTTATGGTGGCCTTTATCATTTATAGAATATACACATATAGAAGTTGCATAAGCCTCTGGGAATTCATCCCCTTCTTCTCATGAGAGAATGGACAATGAACCATTAATGAAGTTTAGTGCACTATGAAAGGCTCCAAGATGGAAAGTGTTAAGTATGGTGGGGAACAAAACGTTCCCCTCGTGAGGCCCCTCCAGTAGTACCCATTTTCCTTGGGATGTGGAAACAAGGGACTAGGGAATATAAGATGACAAATGAGGTGAAACAAGGTAGCTAACACAATTTCCCATGCCAATGATCCATCATCCAACTTCAACCAAAGATCTTCATCCACATGCCCAACAAATTAAGCACAACACTTCGCATGAACTAAGGATTAACATACCTCATGGTGACAATGGCTTACCATCTCCCATACATTAGGTTGCTTGGAAGTAATGAGCCTTGATTGACTTGTAGTTGTAAAGGTAAATGAGGGGGGATGTTGAGCTACCATCTATGGACATGTTTATCATCATCATGGTCAAGATCAATGTCTCAATTGTGGGCCATGAGACATGATCTCCTCTAGTTACCCCTAGGCATGGGGGGGTAATAATACCCAAAATTTTATTTATAGGTAAGTGACTACGGAAACCCAATTGTTATGTATATGTAGTGCATAATTTTCAAATTATGATATCTAATGGTGGCATGATAAAATGTGGTGACAGTGTGAAAATGTGAGATTTCAACGAGGGAAATATCATCTCAAATCTAACATGTTCACTATTGAAATAAATGGTTGTGATGTGGTACTTGACACAAATGGATATGAACATTGGGCATATTTACCATGGACTTCGAGGAATTGTACATCATATTTACTAAATACAACCAACAAAATACCCTTTCTAATCCAAATGGATATCGATGACCACCCACCTTTTCCAACTGGCTCAAAACAATTTTCTGACAATTTTGGCAATTTACTATTTTTAGCAATTTTGGGTCATTTTGAGGGCCTAAATGAAGGTTTTTAGGAATTGATCTCCTCAATGAGATAATAAGGCATTATTGAGCCCCAAAAATTAATCTCCTCGATGATACCTTTCCAATGGGCTATCACACGCCTAAAATGGAGATTGTATGCAAAAGTTACGACTCCGAGAAGTTGATGTACTAACTTACCCAAACGGGGCCCACATGACTTTTGGTGCTTCATCTCCTAGGGTTAGGTTTTTGGATGTATAGGGTTTTTGACATTCTTGATTATTGTAAAAATTCCTTCAGAGCCTCATTTCAATCTTCTTCTTGTGAATGCGTGCAACCATCACATCTTTTCTCAGAGATAAGCCACCACCATTCCAACAAGCTTGTTTCCGCTGCATTTTACAGTTTCATCTTATTTCATTATTGAATAGAAAACCAATTTTACTGTATCTTTGTTATTTTGTGTTAAGCACCTGTTGATAATCTGTATTCATTTCGTTCTGCTCATAAAATCTAGATCAGTGGTATCAGAGCGGTCTGCTCCTTTTCGTCTTAATGCATGTCCCCAACGAGGTCAGAGTACAAAGAGTTGGGTCTCGAGATTGTTTCTCTTGAGGACATAAGCTCTCGCATGCGCAAATGAAATTTCATGGAAGGAGAAAAGAAATATGATGGGACATGAGATCCTTTCAAATTGTTGATTAAGGAATCCCTCACGCAACAGAGGAACGAGATGATGGATAGTTTCACACAAATCCTTCGATGACTACCAACAAGCGACACATTTTCTTCGAACGGAGGCATCGCCCCCTTCAAGGTACAAATAAACTTTGATATTCCTATATTTGAAGGTCAGATAGATGCAAATGCTGTAGACAAGTGGTTGAATATACTAGAAGGGTATTTTTCTGTCCATAACTTTTCAAATAGAGAAAAGATCACTTTTGCGCTCCTCAAAGCCGTTCCCCATGTCAAAGATTGGTGGGAAAATTTCTGTGAGCAAAAGGAAACAGAGGAAACCTCATTATTTTCAGTCACGGCTACCTGTGAATCCTTTAGGGATGCTATTAAGGAACAATACTACCCTGTTGGAAGCTATGATGACCTATATACCAAATGGACCACACTGTGGAAAGAAGGAGACCAAGCAGTGCCATATTTCACAAATATCTTCCATACCTTGCACACCAAGATGGGTATCAAAGATTCAGAGTGACATATGGTGCTCAAGTATCACAGTTCTCTACATAGATACATCCATACTGAAATGGAATTTCTAGACATCTCATCCTTGGGCGCGACCTACCAATATGCCTTCAAAATCGAGCAGAAGCTCAAACAAAAGACGTGACAATTTGGGCCTGGGAACCCCTCACAACAAAAGACAGGAAAGGGCGGCCCCAACCCACAAAACAAAGGACATAGAAAATATGGAGAGTATCATGACTACCAGTCTAAGCCGCAAGCAAAGAAGGACACTAGAAAGACAAAGAAAGATACCGGGAAGTGGTGCGGCTTCCATAAGATCCCTTGGCATAAAACTGCTGACTGCTGCTCAAAACAATCACTAGTGGCTGAAGTGAAGGCCTCTGAATCAGATGTGGATTCTGAATATGAGCCAGAACTAGAAAGGGGAAGACAGATCGTTGATGCGGAACCCAGTGCCACCGTTGCTACCACCAAGCTCTAGCATGGTGAACCAGATGAACCAGAAGAAGGAGAGTGCCTCTTCCATTCACAGACGTGGGTAAAAGGCACCCCATTGCACTTCATCATTGATAGCGGTAGCCAGAAGAACCTCATCTCAGCAGAGGTCGTCAAGAAGATAGTGTCGACTGTCATACGACATCAAGCCCTTCACATATGAGGTATTGTGTGATGTTGCTCCTCTCTAAGTTTGTGATGTTTTTTTGGGCCAACCTTATTTATGGAAATGCCATGTTGTATATGAGTCTAGGCCTCATAGTGTTTTTATTACTATGAATAGAAAATTGTACAGGATACCCGAGGCAGTCCCACCTAGTGCTATTTCCTTGATATCTGCTAAGCAATGCATGAAGGTTATCTCTCAGATGGGAAGTTTTTTTTCTTCATGATTCGCTCTCAGAATAAGAAAAATATCACAGCCACATCCATGGTCTCTGCGACCGACCTCTCCACACAACAAAAGCAAGTAGATAAGGTTGTGGATGAATAATCAGATATATTCTTCTCAACTACAGGGGTACCTCTGCATTTCTAGTTCAAGCACCCCATCAATTTGACCCCCGATGTACCATTTCCCAATGGGCCAGTCTATCATCGCTCTTTGTTAGAGAATGAGTAGATCAAGCGACAGATCCAAGAACTTCTCCACAAGGGGCACATACACCCCAACTCATTACCTTGCGGAAGCCCAATCGTGATGGTACAGAAGAAAGATGGAACCTGACGACTCTGTATTGATTACCAGGCTCTGAATAAAATCACAATAAAAAAATGGTACCTGATTCCTCGAATCGACGACCTCCTTGATCAAATCACGGGGCCAAATAATTCAGTAAGATTTATCTGAAGTCTGGGTACCACCAGTTCTCAATAGAATAGACAGATGTGTGGAAGACCACCTTCAAGTCAAAGGAAGGATTTTTTGAATGGTTGTTCATGCCATTTGGTTTGAAAAATTCCCCAGCCACCTTCATGAGGATGATGGACAATATCCTGCGACCATTCACCAATACTTTTGTAGTGGTGTATCTGGAAGACATTCTAATTTACAACAAGACTTGGACTGAACACTTGCAGCATATTCAACAAGTTCTGCACACCCTGCGGCAACACAAGCTATACGCCAACTTGGAAAAATGCTCCTTTGGCATGGACCGGGTCCATTACCTGGGCTACATCATTGATCAACATGGCGTGCATGTGGATCCAACCAAGATCCAAGTCATTCGTACCATGCCAGCCCGAACAACATTCACTAAGATTCAAAGCTTCTTGGGCCTTGCCAATTTCTACTGCAGGTTTGTGTTGGGATTCTCCCATATTGCATGGGCCCTCAGCCAAATAAATAAGGGTGGTGGTAAGGAGAAATTTGCATGGGGTTGGTCCCAACAACAAGTGTTCGATGATTTGAAGCAGTGCTTGTGCTCAACCCCAGTAATTTCACTACCAGACCTGAAACATCCCTTTGAGATCGAGACATATGCTTCAGACTATGCCGTGGGTGCCGTTCTCACTCAACACGACCACCCCGTGGCCTATCATAGTGAGACACTGTCAGATACTGCCCGGAAGTACCCTACTTATGACAAAGAAATGTACTCCATTGTGCATGCCTGCCGCCAGTGGAGACATTACATTCTTAGGAAGGAGACAGTTATCCACACTGATCATAAGCCACTGCAGTTCATGCAAACACAGGGAAAATTGCAGAATGACCTCCATCAAAAGTGGTCCACATACTTGAAACAATTCCACCTCAACATCAAGTATAAACCATGAAGAACCAATCGCGTCGCTGATTTCCTGAGCAGACCACCAGTCGTGGCACTCACCACGATGCTAGACTCTTGCAACCATGAGACATATGGATGGCCCCAACTCTATGAGACATACCCTGACTTCGCCACTACCTACCAAATGTTGGATGCAAATGCAGTTGTTGATAATTTCCATCTTCAGGATGGGTTGTTGTGTTGTCTGGGTCATATCTGTGTTCCATCAAGTGAGCAAGTGAAGATGATCTGGGAAGCCCACTATAGTCGGGTGGTAGGACACTTTGGAGTCGAAAAGATAGTGGCGATGCTACAAAAATATTTCTACTGGCCGAAACTTCGATAGGAGGTCAACAAGTATATCAGGTCTTGCACTGCATGTGCTATTGCCAAACCGACCACTAAGAAACAGGGCCTGTACACCTCTCTTCCTACTCCTGACAGGCCATGGGAATCCATCTCAATGGACTACATGTCAAGCCTCCCGTCCACCAAGCGGGGAAATGACTGTGTTTTTGTGGTTGTTGATCGCTTTTCTAAGATGGCGATTATGGTTTCCTACAAGAAGAGCATCATAGTAGAGGCCAATTCCAAGCTCTTCTTTGAACGAGTCTGGGTACATTTTGGAATCCCACAAACCATTGTCTCAGATCGGGACATTTGATTTCTCAGCACATTCTGGTCGAGCCTCTGGTCACTGCTAGACACCAAGCTCACCAAATCCACGGTCTTCCACCCCCAGACAGATGGTCAAATCGAGATTGTAAATCAAATGATTATGCATATCCTTCACATGTATAATTCAAAGTACCCTTGCACATAAGTTTCAGGTGGGCGAAAAAGTTTGGTTGCACTTGTAGAAAGAATGCATTAGAGGACCCCATTGGAAGCTTCACCCACTCCGTTATGGGCTGTACACTATGTTATTGTTCCAAGAAACTCTTTGAGGTTGTAGGTCAAAGATTCCCGGTAACTTGAAGAAAACTTTTTTTTGTGTTTATGTATGTGTGGATCAATGGGATAACTCAATTACATCATGGCATTCAGACAATAAAAATGAAAATCAAATAAACCAGTGCTCTTAAGGATTACTGATCAAATGATAGCTTTAAGTGGGTGAGAAAACAATGTTTATAAACCGAATACAAAGTGTAGGGTTTAATAAACAATGATAGGCAACTTAGTATCAAGTTATGATCTAACCAATGAGATAACAATCATTCTGTAGATAAAATAACTTAATAAAAAGTACAGAAGGAAAATGAGAATCTGACATCAATAGAGAGAGAAAACCGTGATTTGTATTATCATAGTAAAAGTCTGTTTACAACATAATATAGTTCTCTATCCAGAATCAAACCTCCTTCTATTAAAATGATAGGCTTTTATAACCTTTTACAACAAGTCTCAGATCCTAAAAAACTGGATCTGGATTTCTAATTATAGAAAAACAGAGTAACAACTGAGTACAATAAGCTAAACTAAATCCGGTTACTTATGGATCCAACTGTCTTCAAAGATTGTCTTCAACATCTGGTCTTCATCCTTGCCATGTTTCTGATGTGTCATGGAGGAAAGGACACATGTCTTCAGTAGTCGAAACACTTTCAACAACTGTGAATGAAACTTTAGTTGACCAATTAAACATTCTCCTCCAAAATATCCATGAATCTTTGAACTGAATATTTTATGATTTGGTGATTCATATTTTAGATGTCCTCTTGTCCTTTAAATCACCCAAAAACCGCTCTGTTTGAGCTTAGATCTTCAAAATTATTATTCTGTGGTTTCACCAACTATTTCGCCTTAGGTTTTTCTAGTTAGCTGATGAAAGATCTTCTTTTCAACAAATAATTGATTATAATTGTACCTTTTATGCTGGTGAAAGCTCTATTTCTTTCAAAAAGGAAAAATTTCGTATTCAAAACTGTTGTTTCTTCACAAATCATTCTTTATTTGATTCATTTCCCTGCAAATTAACAACAACCTGTGCCAACACCTGTAAATCTGGATGTGTGGCAATTTTTCTCTTTAATTTTTTGATTTTCCTCTTCAAGCGCTTAGCCAACCACCATAAACTATTATAATCCTTTGTGATCTTTTTCTTTTTCTTCTTCTCTTTTACACTTTCATGTGCCAGCTTCTCAAATGCTGCATTGGTCTTTGCAAAATTTTCTGACAAAGCTTTGTATCTTGCCTTTATCACCCTTTCTAGAACCTCTTGTTGTGCTATTACCTCTTTCAATTTCTTAATCTTCTGTGTTTTCTTTGATTTCTTATTTCTTGAGGTTTCACCTTCATCTTTGGAAGTAAAGACTTCAAATTCCTGCGCAGGTTCCATGGAGTATTCTGGACTTTGGATGGGTGGACTTTCATCTTCCTTTTATGGTTCTATGTCTAAATTTGTGTATGGAAGATTTAGAGCATTTGTCTTTTTAACTGTGGATTTCTCTGAGTTTGTTTCAAATGCTAATTTATTTTTATCTTTCTTGGGATTTATGCTTGAATTTTTGTCTTCTGGTGGCTTTGGGATAACTCTTCTTCTCCTTGAGCTACTATGAGGAGTTGATTGTTTCTTGCCTGCTTTGTTCTTTTTATTTATAGGTTAAGTTTGGGTCTCAAAACCCTCCCAGAAAAGAAAATGCTGCCAAGTTCTTTCTCTCTATCACAATTCTTCTAAAATTATCATTTTAATCAGGCCATAATGAAAAAGGGAATTTTTGATACTGAATGGTTCGACTCTGATCTTATTACACACCTTGGTTAGGATTTTATGCAGAAAGAAAGGCAAATTTAGAAGGACCTTCCCTGTGAAGTGATCTAAGAGTCTAAAATGATATAACATTAAGTTGTCATACCTGCCCTATGAGATTAAGTATAACTTAATGCCTTTGAACAAATCCTACCATTCATCTTCAAGGTAAGACACAGGGATACTTTTCTTCTAGGTTATACTTTGGAATTCTATCTTGAGGTATGATCTAAAATCCAAGTTCTTGGTCACTGTTGTTTTAAACCAATTTATGCCTGTTTTGGGTAAACCATTTGCTAAAGCGATGGCGGCTTCATCAACTATTAGTTCTAGTGATCCCATTGTAGCCTTCCTTCCATCGTAATATTTTGCAAACACCTCTATAATTGCCTGGTGACAACCTTCCTGCAACCTTTCCACATATGTCATACAACCTTCATCTGAGAAATGATTCTGCACCTCTGGATAAGATTACAAGAAGGATAAATTGTCTAATTATTTCCTCAGAAGTCGTCCTCTTTGTTTACTTTCCATTTGCAACTTAATCACCAACTAATTTACACACGGTTAAAACAACAAACTTCTTAAAAAGGAAAGGTTAGCCCTGGTGAAAACAACCTGTGTTATTGATGAAATATGAAACCCCATAATAGAATTTTTCGGACGTCGTGAGTTTAAAATGGGAAATGGTGATTTTATTTGATGTCGTTAGCCAACTGGTACTTTTACCCTCTGGTTGTAATGATGATTAAGCATGCGTCATGTATTTAAACCCTTCTGTGTCTGCCCCATGAAATTCGTGAGCACAATCTATCATGATGTCCTGCTAAACGTAAGGAAAAGGTGTCATCACACATTTGAGTCCATTAACTATCCATGATGATTGCATGACGTGTGTCCGACGTATCCTTTTTGGGTTTCTAAAGTCGTTGGAGGAAAACTTGTGTTAACGCTTTCACTAGCTTGCTTGCTACTGAGAGTACACTTTAGCCATTGAAACCTGAGACTTTCACCAGCTAACTTCAACTTTGAAACAAATGTTAGCTGGTGAAAAGATTTTTTCTCGATTTTTTAAAAAATCCTTTTGATGATCGATTTTTTTCTATGATAACATCTTAAATCCTATATTTTGACACTTATAAATTTTAAAAATTATACAGGACCTTTATTTATGATCATACTATCACCTACAACAAAGGAACAAAATGACTGACTCATTTTGAGAGATAACATTTGACTATAGCTGGGATGGAGACCTCCCTATGAGGTTTCCAAGAACCTAGTTTGACTTAGTAGATTTATTTACAATTTGAAATCAACAATGATTTTACTCAGTATTCCATTGGGCATGGGGTTATTGAACAAAATAGAAAAAACAAAACTGAAAAGGATATGTACAAATAAAGAGGCTTTAAGGAAAGCCTTATGAAAAGTAGAGTTTCAGAAACTGCCCATTAAATGGGCCACCTGATACTTCTTCACCTACAAGATCTTGTAGGACAAAAGTATTATTCTGCTTAGCTGATGCTATGACAAATGGACCTATCCAGAGTGCCTCATACTTGCCATGTTTTCCCTTTTCCTGTCTTTCTGCATCCCATTTCAGAATCAGATCCCCTGCCTTGAAAATATACGTCTTAAATTTTCTGTCAAAGATTTCTTTTATCTTATTTTGGTGTAACTCGGTCTTTTCTAGAAGTTGTTCTCTGTCTTGTTGTAGCTCTACCAAATTATGGATCCTTCTAGTTAAATTATTTGGCTCAGAGTCAACTTCTTGTAAAAATTTTGCAACTGGGAGTGCAAGTTGAACAAGAAAGATGGCCTTAGTGCCATATACCAACTGAAAAGGAGATGTGCCAATTGAATTTTTATTTGTAACTCTGTCAGCCCACAAAACAAATTTCAATTTGGAATCCCATCCCTTGGTATTTTGTTCAAGCAACTTCTTTATGATTCCAACTAAGCTTTTATTTGATGATTCTGCTAAGCCATTTCCCTGTGGATAGTAAGGAGTAGAATGTACTAGCTGAATTCCCATCTCTTCACATAATTTTACCAAGTGTTTATCATTAAACAAAACAACGTTGTATGTGACTATTCTCTTAGGGCAGCCAAATCTGGAGAATATGTTTTCTTGCAGAAAATTAATGATGGCAGTGTGATTAGCATTTCTTGTAGGAATGGCCTCGATCCATTTGGTAAAATAATCAGTAGCCACAATGATCCATTTATGCTGATTGCTAGAAGGAGGATGAATCTCACCTATGAAGTCCAAACCCCATTACTGGAAATGACCCATGACCACAACAGGTTTGAGGGGAAGAGATTTTAGCTGTTGTTTGCCTGCAAACCTTTGACACTTGTCACATGTTTTCACAAATTGACACACATCTGAAAATAAGGATGGCCAATAGAAACGAACTCTTAGGATTTTATGAGTTGTAGTCTTCCAATAGTGATGCCCTCCACATTCACTATTATGAAACTTAGTCATGATTTTAGCTCATTCCTCTTGGTTTATGCACCTCAAGAGTATCCCTGTCGGATTTTCCTAAAACAATAAGTTATCACTAATGTAGAAATTTATGGCTTTGAGCTTTAAAGCTCTCCCTTGTGTTTTTTTCAAATATGAAGGCACTAATAAATTCTGCAGAAAATAAATAATGTGACTGTACCATTCATAGTCAGCTAGGTGAGGAGAAACTTGAAAATTATCACCACCTCTGTCTTCTGAAATTTGAATGTCTTCTGCATTTATGCCCACAAAATTTATCTCAAGCAACTTACAATTTTCTTCTGCAAGGAGCTTGGCAAGACCTTGACCTTTCACAAGTTTTGCTAGCTTGATCTCAACATTGAATTCAATTAACTTTTCTATCTACTTACTCCTTTTTCCATCTATGTCGGGTTGTATAAGCATGTCTTTAACTGAGCTTGATGGTACATAAGATATTACCTTGGCTTGAAGAATGTAAATCCTGAAGGCTTTCAATGACTTGATGAGTGCATATGCTTGTTTTTCCAATGGTTCATACTTTACTTTAGCATCTCTCAAGACTTTATTGAAGAAGCAACTAGCTACTCCTTCTCATCAACATTTCTCTGCAGTAGTACAACTGCAATTGTATCTTTTGAAGAAAATGAAAAGATATAAAACTCCTTGTCAAAGTTAGGACTGATTAAAACAAGGGTTGTTATAATGGATTCTTTGATAGCATTGAAAGAGCGTTTAGCTTCTTCAATCCACCTAACATCAGAATTATTTCTTAACATGCAAGTGATGTGCTTGGTGAGCTCTACAAAGTTTGCTATGAACCTCTTGATAAAGTTTATAGTTCCAAGGAAAGATTGAATATCC
Organism: Picea glauca; assembly: GCA_000966675.3. Classification (NCBI taxonomy): domain Eukaryota; kingdom Viridiplantae; phylum Streptophyta; class Pinopsida; order Pinales; family Pinaceae; genus Picea; species Picea glauca. The sequence continues at coordinate 151,974 of JZKD02S1426099.1, read as the reverse complement.
TTTTTTGATCTAGGAAGAGACAAATTTTTGATGTCTTCTACTCTCTTTGGATCAATCCTCACCCCATTAGATAAAACAATATGTCCAAACAATTTCCTTTCTTTAAGTGCAAAATTGGATTTCTTAGGATTAAGAGAAATACCATACCTTCTGCATTTTAGAAATGTCTTCCTTAAGTGCTGTAAATGCTCTTCATGGCTGCTTGAAAAAAAAGTTATGTCATCAAGATATATTAGAACAAATTTGTCTTTCTCTCCAACGAATGGGATGTCCCTTTCTCTCTAGAAACTAGCCCCAACATTCATCAATCCGAAAGGCATGTTTTCATACATGAAAGTGCCCCATGGAGTGGTAAAGGTAGTCTTTTCTTGGTCATCCGGATGGACAACAATCTGATTGTATCCGAAGAATACATCAATAAAGGACATCACACTTAACCCTGACACCTTTTGCAAAATATGTTCCATCTTGGGAAATGGGTAGTTGTCTTTCCTAGAACACTTGTTCAAATTTCTGAAATCCACACAGAGTTTGATCTCTCCATTTTTTTTTCTGACAGGTACAAGGTTAGCAATCCAATCTGAGTATCTGAGAGGTATAATAATTTTAGCATCCAATAGTTTTTTGATCTCTTTTTCCATGATAGGAAACAACATAGGGCTGAAATATCTAAGCTTCTGCCTAAATGGTTTGGTATCTTTGTTTAGAGGAATCTTGTGTTGAATTATCTCAGTGTCGAAATTTTTCAAATCACTGTATTGCCAAGCAAAGATATCAACAAATTCTTTTAGCAACTCACCATAATCTACCTTTTGTTCTTTAGACATATGAGAAGCTAGATTGACATATTCAGGATCTTGTTCACTGGCTACATTAAACTGAAATACATCTGAATCCTCTTCCTTCTTTTCCATTTTGACTGCCACATCATTATTATCAAAAAGACTTTCTAATGGGACCAATCCTTTAGGAATTTTGTTAGTAGACAATTAAACAACTTCATGTGCTCCAATTTTACTTTTGAGCTTTGGCTTCTCAGTTTCTTCTTCATGTTCATTCTCCAAATCAATCTGCAAATCTGCAAACTCATCCATTACTGCAAGGAATCTAGTGAGTTCAACATCATCCTCAAAAACCTTCCAAAATTTTACATTATTAGGGAGTGATGGCCTATACATTACTTGGACTTCATATCTTAATTTAGGAGGTAATGGCAGTATGAAAGAGCAAGATGAAACAACCAATGAATCAACTAGTTCATTCATGGCTCTAGGAACATAAGTAATCTTGAAATTTGAAAAAGCACGAATCACTGTCAAAACTTCATCTCTATAGGCTTTCAGCCTAACATGTTTGGTCTGGAAGGATTTGTTTACTTGCTGAATTATTAAGTCTGCATCTCCAAACACCTGTAGTTTCTGAATCTTCATCTCTTTGGCTGCATTTAATCCCAAAAGAAGCGCCTCATACTCTGCAATGTTGTTAGTCACTTTAAAATCAAGTTTAAAGGACAAGTGAGTGGTTTCTTTTGAAGGAGAAATAAATACCACCCCTGCTCCTACTGACTCTTTAGTACAAGCGCCATCAAAGAACATGGTCCAAAGGTCGTCTTCTATTATTTCTATGGACTGAACTACATGCTTCCTAAGCAATAATGAGTATGATAATGAATCATCAATTTGTAATATGCAAGATCCCATACCCGTGTCAACTGAATAAACAAGATGATTGGTTGGATTTTGTTCATCACTGATTTAAGAATATCAATAGAGGAAGATATGGACTTGGGATCAAGAGTTTTAAGGATATATTTCTTGAATGCTTCATTTTTCATCAACTCAACTAAAGGAATGGGGATTTTGATTTTCTGTATTTCAGCCTCAAAATTAAAAGAATAAGAGGCTTTATCAAAAAAATTTACCTCATTGGAAGGCACTTTCAAAACACTTTGTTGGTCGTTTGGGATCTGATTTGTTTGCTCCTTTTGCTTGGAAGGAACATCCACCTTCTTTGGAGGAACTGGTTTTTTCACATTTGAAGGGGCTGTCTGTTGATTTTCTGGTATTTTCTCTTTTTGCTTGACAGGAAAAACACTATTCTTAGGAGAAGCTGGTGCACTCTGTTGGGCAGTATTAGACTTAGATCCGAGATTATATTTGTTCTTCTCTTTTATTTGAAAAAGAGTGTTATCAATAGAATTTTCATCTATTTGTTCAGTCATTAATGCTTCTTGATTGTCATGCAGTGTCAAATAATATTTCCCTGTGTCATCCCCAACGCAGTGAATGCTATCCTCTTCATCTTCTTGAAAATCTTCTTCATCTTTGTCCATCACAACATTTTGAAAGGGAGCCTTTATCTTCTGATCTTCAATAGGATTTCTCTCTCTCTGTAAAGTTTGCACTTCCTGATTACCTCTCCTGGAGTTGTTTGGATTCTGATTAGCATTTCTGTGTGCATAATCATAAGTACCCATTCCCTTGAGAGGCTTCTTGTTTTCAATTTTAAGTTTAGACATCTCAGAAGTTAAAGTCTCTAACATTTTATCCATCTTATCTAATTTTGGATTAGTATTGGACGAAGAAGAAGCTTGATCTCTAGGCTTTCTTCTATCCGTGTTTCCCTTTAACTTATGAGCAACCAATATATTTGATTCCACTTCAAGGGAAGAATCTTGCATCATAGATAGTGTAGGTGACCTTCTTTCTATCAACAACATACATAATTCTGAATCAAATGAATTTTCATATGTGATTTTTGTAGAGACATCCATGGGTTTTATCTCGGTTGGTATTTTACTGTACATCCTATTGAACCTTTTAGTGAAATAAGAGACTGATTCACCATTTTCTTTCTTTAGATTTCCAAATTCAGTAATATAGTACAAAAGGTCTCTTCTATCACCCCAGTGCTTCAAAAAGATGTCATCCAATTGCTCTATGCTAGCTATTGAACTAGCAGGAAGTTCTTTGAACCACTTCCTAGCATGGCCATCTAAAATTTGGACAAAAACTCGGGTCCAAACATCTTCTTCCTCGATGTTAAGGTTTTCTGCATAACTGTAAAAAGCCTCTTTATGTTCTTCAACGGTCACATCACCTTCGCCTGTGAATTTGGGCATGCACTTCTGATAGTCTCCTGTAGGCATGGTTGATAGTGGATTTGGCAATACTAATGGTGCATACCTAGCAGCAAGGATTTTTTCCATCTTGGTCAAAGGAGGAGGTGCAACCATAGTAATTATTGGTGAGAGAGGCGACAAACTTTTTATTGATCCTTGAGGACTGGGAAAATTTAATTTAAAAGGGGAAAAACTATCTGATGGGAAATAAGTTTTGTAAGAAGCTATATAAAAATTTGCAAGATGTTCAACCAAGTTTTCTTCACCTTTGGCAGACAATTCTTGAAGAAAATATTCTACAACAAGGAGACTAGTGTGAATATTTATATGATCTTCTTCCTACTGTGAGTGAAAGGATTCAAGGGATGAGGAGCTGTGATTTCATTCTAAAATTCTAGGTGATTCTTCAACCAAATTTGAGCCTATTACTTCTTCTGCAATAACCTCTTCCTCTTGATAAGAAATAATTGAATTTTCTTGGGTACCTGATTTTGAAGTTTGACCTTGAAAAGATTTCCCTTTTCTGAGAATTAGTTCTGGGTTGGGCACTGGTGTGACAGGTGATTCTTGTGGATTCGCCCTAGTACTGATCCTATTTGGAGCCAGGATCAACTTGTGGAGTCGCCAGATAGATGATTACAACCAATGTAATTTCTAATCTTTGTATATCATCAAAGATCAACTTTGTGTCGTCTCCCAGGAAAGCTGAGCTTCAGTCTCCTCTCCCCGGCAACGGTGCCAATTTGTTATTGTTCCAAGAAACTCTTTGAGGTTGTAGGTCCAAGATGCTTGGTAACTTGAAGAAAACTTTTTTTTGTGTTTATGTATGTGTGGATCAATGGGATAACTCAATTACAGTATGGCATTCAAATAGTAAAAATGAAAATCAAATAAACCATTGCTCTCAAGGATTAGTGATCAGATGATAACTTTAAGTGGGTGAGAAAACAATGTTTATAAACCGAATACAAAGTGTAGGGTTTAATAAACAATGATAGGAAACTTAATATCAAGTTATGAGCTAACCAATGAGATAACAATCATTCTATAGCTAAACAAACTTAATAAAAAGTACAGAAGGAAAACGAGAATCTGACATCAATAGAGAGAGAAAACTGTGATTTGTATTATCATAGTAAAAGTCTGTTTACAACATAATATAGTTCTCTATCCAGAATCAAACCTCATTCTATTAAAATGATAGGCTTTTATAACCTTTTACAACAAGTCTCAGATCCTGAAAAAACTGGATCTAGATTTCTAATTATAGAAAAACAGAGAAACAACTGAGTACAATAAGCTAAACTAAATCTGGTTACTTATGGATCGAACTGTCTTCAAAGATTTTCTTCAACATCTGGTCTTCATCCTTGCTATGTTTTTGATGTGTCATGGAGGAAAGAACACATGTCTTCAGTAGTCGAAACACTTTCAACATATGTGAACGAAACTTTAGTTGACCAATTAAACATTCTCCTCCAAAACCTCCCCGAATCTTTGAACTGAATATTTTATGATTTGGTGATTCATCTTTTAGATGTCCTTTTATCCTTTAAATCACCCCAAAACCACTATGTTCGAGCTTAGATATTCAAAATTCTTATTCTGCGGTTTCACCAGCTATTCCACCTTAGGTTTTGCTAGTTAGTTGATGAAAGCTCTGCTTTTCAACAACTAATTGATTATAATTGTGCCTTTTATGCTAGTGAAAGCTCTGTTTCTTTCAAAAAGGAAAATTTTTGTATTCAAAACTGTTGTTTCTTCACAAATCATTCTTTATTTGATTGATTTCCCTGCAAATTAACAACAACCCGTGCCAACACTTGTAAATCTGGATGTGTGGCAATTTTTCCCTTTAATTTTTTGATTTTCCTCTTCAAGCGCTTAGCCAACGACCATAAAATATTATAATCCTTTGTGATCTTTTTCTTTTTCTTCTTCTCTTTTACACTTTCACGTGCCAACTTCTCAAATGCTACATTGGTCTTTGCAAATTTTTTTGACAAAGCTTTGTATCTTGCCTTTATCACCCTTTCTAGAACCTCTTGCTGTGCTATTACCTCTTTCAATTCCTTAATCTTCTGTGTTTTCTTTGATTTCTTATTTCTTGAGGTTTCACCTTCATCTTTGGAAGTAAAGACTTCAAATTCCTGTGTAGGTTCCATGGAGTATTCTAGACTTTGGATGGCTGGACTTTCATCTTCCTTTTCTGGTTCTGTGTCTGAATCTGCGTATGGAAGATTTAGAGCATTTGTCTTTTTAACTGTGGATTTCTCTGAGTTTGTTTCAAAATCTAATTTCTTTTTATCTTTCTTGGGCTTTATGCTTGAATTTTTGTCTTTTGGTAGCTTTGGGATAGCTCTTCTTCTCCTTGAGCTACTCTGAGGAGTTGATTGTTTCTTGCCTGCTTTCTTCTTTTCATTTATAGGTTGAGTTTGGGTCTCAAAACCCTCCCAGAAAAGAAAATGCTTCCAAGTTCTTTCTCTCTGTCTCAATTCTTCTAAAATGATCATTTTAATCGGGCCATAATGACAAAGGGCATTTTTGATACTGAATGGTTCAACTCTGATCTTATTACACACATTGGTTAGGCTTTTATGCAGAAAGAAAGGCAAATTTAGGAGGACCTTCCCTGTGAAGTGATCTAAGAGTCTAAAATGATATAACATAAACTTGTCATACGTGCCCTTTGAGGTTAAGTATAACTTAATGCCTTTGAACAAGTCCTGTCATTCATCTTCAAGGTAAGACATAGGGATACTTTTCTTCCAGGTTATACTTTGGAATTTTGTCTTGAGGTATGATGTAAAATCCAAGTTCTTGGTGATTGTTGCTTTAAACCAATTTATGCATGTTCTGGGTAAACCAGTTGCTGAAGTGATGACAACTTCATCAACTATTAGTTCTAGTGATCCCACTATAGCCTTCCTTCCATCGTAAGATTTTGCAAACACCTCTGCAATTGCCCGGTGAAAACCTTTCTGCAACCTTTCCACATATGTCATACAACCTGCATCTGAGAAACGCTTCTGCACCTCTGGATAAGACTGCAAGAAGGATAAATTGTATAATTCTTTCCTCAGAAGTCATCCTCCTTGTTTCCTTGCCATCTACAACTTAATCACCAACTAATTTGCACACGGTTAAAACAACAAACTTCTTAAAAAGGAAAGGTTAGCGCTGGTGAAAACAACCTGTGTTATTGATGAAATATGAAACCCCGTAATAGAATTTTTCGGACACCGTGAGTTTAAAATGGGAAATGGTGATTTTATTTGATGTCGTCAGCCAACTGGTACTTTTACCCTCTGGTTGCAATGATGATTAAGCATGCCTCATGTCTTTAAACCCTTCTGTGTCTGCCCCATGAAATTTGTGAGCACAATCTATCATGATGTCCTGCTAAATGTGAGGAAAATGTGGCATCACACATTTGAGTCCATTAACTATCCATGATGATTGCATGACATGTGTATGACGTATCCATTTTGGGTTTCTGGAGTCGTTGGAGGAAAACTCGTGTTAACGCTTTCACCGGCTCGCTTGCTGCTAAGAGTACACTTTAGCTGTTGAAACCTGAGACTTTCACTAGCTAACTTCAAATTTGAAATAGATGTTAGCTGGTGAACATATTTTTTCTCGATTTTTTGAAAAGACTTTTTGATGATTGATTTATTTCTATGATAACATCTTAGATCCTATATTTTGACACTTCTAAATTTTAAAAATTATACAGGACCCTGATTTATGATCATACTATCACCTACAACAAATGAACAAAATGACTGACTCATTTTGAGAGATAAAACACTATCACCAAGGCCGTGGGGGATAATGATTTTGAGCTCAACATTCCTCCTTTCCTTGGCTTGCACCCAGTGTTCAATGTAGATCTCCTTTGCCCTAATTTCCCACCACTATTGGACACCTCAGAAGTAGCAGAACAATTGAAACCAATAGAGCTCAACCCCGAATACATACAATAGGCATCCGATGATAAGATTGTGAACACACATATCAAGGGCACTTGAAAACAAAGGATCCAGCTTTATCGAGTCGTCAAAGCAGGGCAACTCCTGCACCAAGGCAAGTGGCTCACTCGGGGCCAAATTCAACAGAAATTTCCTCATCTGATGGGGGACCTCAACACAATGGATACCATTGCTTCCTAAGGAGGAAGGATTGATCCATATGGATATCAGTGGCCACCCACCTTTTCCAACTGGCCCAAAACAATTTTCTGACAATTTACTATTTTTAGCAGTTTTAACTTGTGGGGCCATTTTGAGGGCCTAAATGAAGGTTTTTCGGGATAGATCTCCTCAATGATGTCCAAAGGAATTATGGAGCCTCCAAAATGAATCTCCTCAATGATACCTTTCCAACGGGCTATCACACGCCTAAAATAAAGATTGTATGCAAAAGTTACAACCTCTGGAAGTTGATGTACTTACTTACCCAAACGGGGCCCACATGACTTTTGGCGCTTCATCTCCTAGGGTTAGGTTTTTGGATGTATAGGGTTTTTGACATTCTTGATTATTGTGAAAATTCCTTCAGAGACTCATTGTAATCTTCTTCTTGCGAATGCGCACAACTGTCACATCTCTTCTCAGAGATAAGCCGCTACCATTCCAACAAGCTTGTTTCCGCTGCATTTTACAGTTTCAACTTATTTCGTTATTGAATAGAAAACCGGTTTTACTGTATCTCTGTTATTTTGTGTTAAGCACCTGTTAATAATATGTATTCATTTCGTTCTACTCATAAAATCTGGATCACTTGCAGACTAAAGTCTTTCTCCTTGAAAATTATCAACTCTCAATGTATGGAAAATCTATTGAAGAAATTCCACTTTGGCATTATTTCCTAATTCAATGCCATCCAAGTTGTCGATACCCCACCCTAATTTACAATTTATATTGAATAAGAATCAACAATTGTTTGACACACCCCATGGATTACCCCCTTCACAAGGTGGGCATGATCATGGTATTTCATTAATTCCATACTTCCAACCACCTAATGTGCATCCTTAAAGGCAACCTTTCACACAAAAGAATGAAATTGAAAAGATTGTTCTAGAAATGTTGGAGGTAGGTGTTATTCATCTTATCATTTGCCCTTATTCATTACCAATGTTCATGGTACTGCTTATAGTGGGTCATACACTAAACTGTCATTTATCCTTATTATTG
>JZKD02S1426099.1:93611-121762 GCA_000966675.3 Picea glauca | reverse complement strand
ACATCGTTCGCCTAGAGCCTTGGTGGTGGCCTCTGGGAGTACCTTATCTATTGAGTAATTTAGGAGGGGGCATGTTTCCTAGGAATTGGGAAGTGCAACCTTGGGCGCCTTGGAGAAAGGTGTCACAATAGAAGTTGAAGGACAAAGACTTGCTGAGTTTGAGGAAGGTTGCAATATTTCTCCGTCACAAAGAAGACAATAGTTGTTGGGTTGCAAAGGACAATAGTCATCATAGTGGAGCACAAAAAATAGTTGAGTATCTTGGAAATAGTTGTGGAGATGGGTTGAATACTTAGCATATTTTGAGAGAAGGAGAAGAACTTTTCCTTGAGCTTGAGGATTGGACAGTGAGATAAAGTTGCAAATGAAAAGACTATGATTGACATGGAGAAGTGCATATTGAGCGCTGCACACAACAGTTGGATTTATCACCTAACCAATGCAGAACTTGGGGGTCGACATGTACATAGAGATGACATAATGGTTGAAGTAAGGGTGCAGTAGACAATTAAACATGGTCAACAATTGGGAAGTTTGATAGTTTTGTGCATGGATCGATGCAACGAAGTTGGGTACAGGACATTCATTCTACAGGAAAAGTGGTCAGAATGAATTTGGGAAAATATTGTGCACAAGATAGATGAAGTGATATGAAGAAGGGAAAATCAGGGTTTCCATCGCATGGAAACTTGGGGTTTCCACTTAACATAAATTTAATGTTTCTAGTGGAACAAGACATGGTGTTTCTAGTGGACTTAGTTGCATATGGAGACATGATTTTGGGAAAAGTGGAGATCACATATTTTGGAAGTGTTTCTAAGGTCGAAAATGAATTCAGGTGGGGAAGGTTGTAAGACCCCTAACTAGAGGCATGGGAGCTCGACTGACTTGACGTTGTGGAGAAAAAAAGAAGTTTGGGTTGTTGAACGAAGGAAGTGGTATGAGCGCGTTGGGCATAACAAAGTGTGACGATGGTGTCCTTATATCGGGTGAGTCAAGATGCCTTAAGCATGTGACTCACCAAGGAGGGCTTGATAGAGATGCCTTGCAACACAAGTTAGACGAATGGTTTGATGAAAGATTGTGGGAAAGACTTGGTTGCTCCACCAAAAAAACAAGCCAAATAAGGTGTGGAGGGCATGATTATATGAGTTGGCCAGACTCACCTAAGGGACACACGTACCTAAGAGAAGAGTTGTAAAAATGATTAATGGGCACTGGTCGAAATATTAACAAGTTAGCTCAACAGGTAGAAGAAGACACGCTTGGTAGCTTGGGGGTCAACACGATGAAAGAATGGGGCACTCAGTGAGTTGGTTGGGAAAGCTTCCTAAGCACACCCACATGAGTATTCATCACAACTTTATGAAAAGACACGACCAATGGAATGGATGCATCAGTCACAAGGGACACGGCGATTATCACAAGAGAAAGCTCATATATATATATGGTGTGGAAGTGAGGCTAGAAGGAAATCAACGAAGAAGTAATAACTCATGAAGTGATCAAGAGTTTGGTGACTGAGAGGGAATTCGAGTGATTGAGGAAAGAGGAAACATGAACCGCATGCATGAATCATGAGGGAAAAGTGCAAAGAGTTTCATTAAGTGTTACGACTATGGCACAAAGAGGTTCGCAAGGTCAATGTGATGAAGGATTGTCCTATGTGTTTCACAAGAGTGTATAGTTTTATATGACTGAGTGAGAGCTCCTTGTAAATATTCTTTGGTGTGGCACGAGCTAAAGGCTTGCCCACTATTGTCTATTATATTATTCTTGGGTGTTAGGCTAGTTGGGCTGCCCATTAATATTTTGTCTCTCTACTACTGTGGTTGCATGTTCTTGGTGTATTTTGGCTAAGTATAATAAATATGTAATTGGTTAAGTAAAGAACACAAGTAATTAAATAAGTGACTAAGGAAAAAGTATGGGTGTGTCTTGTAGTGAGGCATTGTCCAGACGAAGTCATTGTTGGTTTGGTTAAGCCATTGAAACAAAATGTGGTGGCGCCGCATGACCATCAGCTATCGGGTGAAACCTTTTGAGAAGTGTAGGGGTATGAGACTACCGTATACAAAGGTTGTGGTCAACCCACTCGTTTAACAACCCAACTCGACTCAAATGTTTTTCTTGGTGATGCATAGCACAAACATGTCATGATGAAAATGTGCCTAGCCAACTACCTACTGCAGATATCCTCTAAGTCACCTCAACTCATTCAACCAAGTGCTTCAACTTGCTACAACCCAAAATTGCTCCCCTTCACAATAAATTCTTTGATCACCCTCTATGTTCACTTCTGCGATCACTTACACAGTTGGATCTACGACATGTCCTACATTCATATTCCTTGCCCAAGTGCTCTGTTCACCCAAGGAACTATGTGCTAAGTCTCTTCAAGGTGTGCACAAAAGGTCCAACACTTAATTTCATCATGAATCAAACCAAATGATTATGTGCCTAGACTATCTCTATGAAAGATCAATCCACCTTACCAAACCTTCACCATGTATGCTCCCAAATTGCCTCTACAATAAACTCTAAGAAAAGTTTTGTGATGAGTTATGTGATCACCCACCCTGTCCAAGTGCTTGATTTCACCAAAAACTTTTCTCTTGGCCTATGCAATGTGTGCACCAAGATCAACCTTCTACCACACTATCAACCGAACCTCTGTCGTAAGTCTGATGCAAATTCTAAGATGAACCAGTTCGCTCCACCGAATGATTCACCAAGTCTGAAAACATTGTCAATGAAATTTCTTCACAAAACACTTCCTTGCAATTTTTATTTGATATCATTTATTGTTAATATAGTGGTGAAGAGCTCACCAACCCTTATCCAAAATATTCAACGAACAAGCTCTAATACCATTTGTCAAATCCCCACAATGTTCTTAACTGAATCTTGCGATCATGCACCTCTTGAGGGCATGCAATACCACAATGTTTCTCTCTTGGTTGCTTGGAAACACCAAGGATACTTCATATGGACTATGCCTCTTCACCTAGAGCATACCCATACTTCGTTCTAGGCTACCAGTGAGTCACACTCCTACTCTAGGGAAAGTCTTGTATACTTAGAAAATTTTTAACAACTTAACACTTGATCATATATAATCATACATCCATGAAACGAAGAGAACACTTGTGAAACAAACACAAGAAACACATATATAGTGTGGGTGACACAAATTGTTCCTAACACCTAGCTAAGTCTTATTATTGGAAAATTGTTACACTATGAGTACTACTGACTCGTTTTACAAATTGGGTAGAGTCACATGACTCGCCTCACCTCACCAAGACACTCTTACACAGATTCATCACACCAATACTCGTTCGTCGTAACATATTTTGTAGTTACTTCTGCGGAGCACCACAAACATACATCCACCACAAACTCATTGTCTCTTCTTTGTTGCAAGACTTTGCACAGACCTGTAGTTCTATCTCTTATCATGCCTCATTCATACATGCCCAAACTTAGTCCAAAATAAGGTCTCCCCAAATATATCCAAAGAATCACCTCAAGGAAGCACAAGATCTCCCATGTGGATAAACTTAGCTCCTTGAGGGAGCTCTCCCCTCTTCATCTAAGTCTACCTCAGAATCGTAGAGCTAATCTTACTCTCCTTGTTTTCAAATCTTCCTTCCTTGGTTGTAAGCCCTTGTTCTCTTATATAAAATCCAAAGGTCACCATCATGAATCGTCATGTCCTTTGGGTGTGTCGTTCCCCTTCGTGAAACATCATGCCAAAAAAAATAAATGTGCTCCTTCACAGACTCAGTCGTCTGAACGAATTGCTTTGTCCCTTTGTGGACCCAATCTCCTAGACAAACCCATGTGCTCATCAACTATCACATCCCTTGGCATCGATGCGCCACAACCTTGTTTCACTCCTCATATCAGCGCACCCCAATTTCTTGGTTGCTTCATACTTGGGAAATCCCCTTGGTGTGTTTGCATGCCCAAGGTTCCCACTTTCCCAACTAGTGCAACACTTGGGTGTGAGAGCAACCCCAAGTTCCATTTCCTTGAGGACTTGGGTGAGGGTCTCCACACCCTTTTAGTCGAAGGCCTTACAATATGTTTTCCTTCTACATTCCATTACAAACAATTTATAGACCAATTACCAAATTTGTGATTACTTTTTATATTACCCAAGAATAGATTCATATTTGAATGAGGAATAGTATACATCATATCAACACAAAGAAAGAAAAATTATAGTTTTACTCAAATTTATTAAGTATGTATATTGATTCTATTTTCATTAATCAAGGATTCAAAATTAGATTCACTAAAATCATTAAGATCAAATTCATTAAGTAGATGCCTTTTATTGCATTTCAATTTGCTATTGTGCTACATTGTTTATAAACTCTAGGTCTATAGAATTCACATAAATTTGAAAAAGAGTTTATACTAATTTGTATAAATTTACATAGAAATAGCCATTTTTATGTTTTTATGGCCAATTGTATGCTCCAAGTTTTGTATGGTATGGAATGGAACGCGAATCGTTTTGGCATTTGATCTGAAAATTGTCGTGGATATTCCACTATAATAATTTTCCACAACATATCTAATAAATTACTGCAATCTTTACTATTAAGGTTAATTTCCATTAGATCTCTGGAATATTTAGCTACTGATAAAATAGATAAAACGCAAAAAAATATAGAATAGTAAAACAAATTCACACCATCCACAAATAAACACAAGATATGACATGGGAAACCCAATACGGGTGAAAACCCAACTAGAAAGTGAGGTTGTTCTGCTCTCTTTTCTCTGGTAAACAAATGATGCAAGTACACAGAAAGAGGAACTCTCTTTGGATTTTCCTTTGACATGTTCCCTGTATGGCTGCTACACAATATATCATCCTCTATCATGCTCACATAATACCACTCTTAGATGTTTTTCTCAACTATGGAACAAGATACAATGCAAAAGAATGGAAACCCCGTCTTCTCTTAATGGCCTAGTATTTAACATAGACTAATAGCCATCTAGAGATAGGTTTTTGACTTCCTCAACCTTCAATTGCGATAAGGTTTTGGACCTTTTATAATGTTCTTAGAAAATCCACCACGTGGCCATGTCTAAGTAAAGGAGGCTAACATAGCATCCACTTGCACCATGGTGATAAATATGGTAGGTCAACTTGCGGGAGACATAGATTTCTCATATGAACTTTGATTCATGAACACTTTGCGCCATTGGAAAGGTATTGACGTGTATAATTTAGAATATTCCTCCAAAGGCTTGGACCAAAAAAAGGTCGTTTCATGCCTCAAAATGGCTCCAGAATATTTCTCACTGTTCTTTGGACCCAAATTTCCAAATTTGGACCAACCGCTGAAATGGCGCTGAAAACTGATTCCTCCAATTTTTCCACACAAAACTTAGTGAGATAGATAAAAAATAATATAATGATCCAATCTGGTTCATACCTCCCCATTTACGGAGGCTTTTATTCCCCAAAATATTTACTGAATGAGGTGAGAAAAATTTTCATCTCCCTTCTCCCTGGAGTACCACTTTGTTTTCTCGATAAAATAGATAAAACACAGAAAAAATAGAGAACAATAAAACACATTCACACCATCCACAAATAAACACAAGATATGACTTGGGAAACCCAATATGGGTGAAAACCCAACTAAAAGTTGAGGTTTCTCTACTCTCTTTTCTCTGGTAAACAAATGATGTAAGTACAAAGAAAGAGACACTCTCTATGGAGTTGCCTTTGACATGTGGTCTGTATGGTTGGTACAAAATCTCTCCTCCTCTGTTATGCTCACAAAATACCACTCTCATATGTTTTTCTTATCTATGGAACAAGATACAATGCAAAATAATGGAACCCCCTCTCCTCTTAGTGGCCCGGTATTTAACATAGCCCGATATCCATCTAGAGATAGGTTTTTGTATTCCTCAAACTTTAATTGTGATAAGGTTTTGGACCTTCTAGAATATTCTTATAAAATCCACTACGTGGATAGCCCCACATGACTAAGTAATGGAGGCTAACATAACATCCACTGGCACCATGTTGATCAATATGGTAGGTCAACTTGCGGGACGCATAACTTTCTCATACGAAATTCAATTGACAAATGGTATGTGCCAATGGAAAAGTATCGACATGTAGAATTCATAATCATCCTTTATAATAAGGTTTGGACAAAAAAAAGGTCGTTTGATGCCTCAAAATGGCTCCGAAATATTTCTAACTTTTCTTTAGACCCAAATTTCCAAATTTGGACCAGTCGTTGAAATGACCCTGCAAGCTGATTCCTCCAATTTTTCCACCCAAAACTTAGTGAGATAGATAAAAAATAATATAATGATCCAATTCAAATCATACCTCCTCATTTAGGGAGGATTTTGGTCCCCAAAATATTTATTGAATGAGGTGAGGAAATTTTTCCTCTACCTTCTCCATGGAGTACCACTTTTCTTTGCCGATAAAATAGATAAAACACAAAAAAATTAGAGAACAATAAAACACATTCACTTCATAAAATAGATAAAACATAGAAAATTTAGAGAACAATAAAATTGAATATTATTTCATATTGTTGCACCATGTACTTCCTAAGCTTGGATCTCGATATTTTCGATTCTTGGGAGACATAGGACCTAGTAATAGTGGGTGTGAAAGTGTTATATGCCTTCTCATACAAGTGACTCAACGTAAAATTTATTGCTCCTAGGAACTTGTGGTATTTCCTTCAAGGGGACTCTGTCACTATCCAAATGCAAGTCTATAGGCATTTACCCCATGCTACAAACAATAGTAACTCGATAAAAAGTGTAGGTAGTACCAGGACTAGGCTCTTAGCCAATGGGTGGGTGATGAGATGGAATTTGAAGGTTGTTTGTGGATGTGTCTTACGATGGAGAATTGGGCTTGTTTATGGGTGTGGTGTTATGTGATGGAGACCAGGGGTTCTTTATGGGTTCGAGGAGAATAGTGGATGGTACTTATAGTGGTAGGAAAGGATTAGTACTAGGACCAACTTGTTGATTGATAGTACAAACATAATTTGAAATCCGCTACAACGAATAAAAAAATGTCATATTTTTAAAAGTAGAATATAAATGTTTAACTCAAAAATCAAGAAAGTAGTATATCCATCAATTTTATTTCCTTATTGTATATTGATCCATTTTTAAAAATATTTTTGCACTCATTTTTTCTTTCAGGGGTATCAAATTTGATCATACATAGATAAAACTTTACGTACTTCTCCAAATCACACTTTATTGTATTATAAGGGTTAAGATCATGAAGTGTATTGTCATCAACAATGTTGTGCCCTGTGGATGGGGGTTCAACCTAACAACAAGAAACATTAAATAAATAAACCTTTCTACAACCTTAAATAGTTAGTACTTCCACTTCAACATCATATATGGATGTTGAACTAATATATTGCATGGGGTGATTGAGGACCATTATGAAAGGTGGTGGAACATGGGCGTCGTGGACCTGTACTACTATCCTGTGATGTTTTATTTCCCTCTACCATTGGTTTCTTCCCCTTATCAACTTGCAATCATATTGATGAGATAAATTCATCTATTATCTTCTTATAGTAACATTTGTTCACTTATAAACATAGGTTCTTTTAATATTAGGTTGTTTAGAACCATCACCTACCAAGATGATAATTACCATAATATTAAATAAAAAAGAAGAAAGTGTTGATGGATTATTTAAAATATTACAAACTAGTGTAGATTCATCTTAACCTTGGGTATGTTATGCATTGAAAGGGATAAATAAACTTTGAAGTTTGCACATTTAACATTTTTTAATCTCTCATGGTAGTTAATATATGGAAGGTTAAAATGGATCTATGCTAATATATATTGAAATTGATGTGCTCCAATCGAACAAGAGATGAACACCACCAATTTAAGTTTTGTTCTCTCATTGAATTTTGCACAAATTTTGGAAGTTTATATTTTTGTGGTATCTCAATCATGTTTGTTTCAATTTACTTGCTTCAACGAAACAAGTTTTAAATCATATTTAAGCATAGAGCTTTTTCTTTAAATGTTCTTCATATATTCTATTAAGTAGGAACTTTTAACTCTCTCATAAAAATGACAATTGTAGGATGTTGACCATTTCTACAAAGACTGGTGAATTGGCATGTCAAACAAGCACATTATATGTAATGATTGGAATTGGTCCTATAGAAATCAAANTATCCAAAATATTCAACGAACAAGCTCTAATACCATTTGTCAAATCCCCACAATGTTCTTAACTGAATCTTGCGATCATGCACCTCTTGAGGGCATGCAATACCACAATGTTTCTCTCTTGGTTGCTTGGAAACACCAAGGATACTTCATATGGACTATGCCTCTTCACCTAGAGCATACCCATACTTCGTTCTAGGCTACCAGTGAGTCACACTCCTACTCTAGGGAAAGTCTTGTATACTTAGAAAATTTTTAACAACTTAACACTTGATCATATATAATCATACATCCATGAAACGAAGAGAACACTTGTGAAACAAACACAAGAAACACATATATAGTGTGGGTGACACAAATTGTTCCTAACACCTAGCTAAGTCTTATTATTGGAAAATTGTTACACTATGAGTACTACTGACTCGTTTTACAAATTGGGTAGAGTCACATGACTCGCCTCACCTCACCAAGACACTCTTACACAGATTCATCACACCAATACTCGTTCGTCGTAACATATTTTGTAGTTACTTCTGCGGAGCACCACAAACATACATCCACCACAAACTCATTGTCTCTTCTTTGTTGCAAGACTTTGCACAGACCTGTAGTTCTATCTCTTATCATGCCTCATTCATACATGCCCAAACTTAGTCCAAAATAAGGTCTCCCCAAATATATCCAAAGAATCACCTCAAGGAAGCACAAGATCTCCCATGTGGATAAACTTAGCTCCTTGAGGGAGCTCTCCCCTCTTCATCTAAGTCTACCTCAGAATCGTAGAGCTAATCTTACTCTCCTTGTTTTCAAATCTTCCTTCCTTGGTTGTAAGCCCTTGTTCTCTTATATAAAATCCAAAGGTCACCATCATGAATCGTCATGTCCTTTGGGTGTGTCGTTCCCCTTCGTGAAACATCATGCCAAAAAAAATAAATGTGCTCCTTCACAGACTCAGTCGTCTGAACGAATTGCTTTGTCCCTTTGTGGACCCAATCTCCTAGACAAACCCATGTGCTCATCAACTATCACATCCCTTGGCATCGATGCGCCACAACCTTGTTTCACTCCTCATATCAGCGCACCCCAATTTCTTGGTTGCTTCATACTTGGGAAATCCCCTTGGTGTGTTTGCATGCCCAAGGTTCCCACTTTCCCAACTAGTGCAACACTTGGGTGTGAGAGCAACCCCAAGTTCCATTTCCTTGAGGACTTGGGTGAGGGTCTCCACACCCTTTTAGTCGAAGGCCTTACAATATGTTTTCCTTCTACATTCCATTACAAACAATTTATAGACCAATTACCAAATTTGTGATTACTTTTTATATTACCCAAGAATAGATTCATATTTGAATGAGGAATAGTATACATCATATCAACACAAAGAAAGAAAAATTATAGTTTTACTCAAATTTATTAAGTATGTATATTGATTCTATTTTCATTAATCAAGGATTCAAAATTAGATTCACTAAAATCATTAAGATCAAATTCATTAAGTAGATGCCTTTTATTGCATTTCAATTTGCTATTGTGCTACATTGTTTATAAACTCTAGGTCTATAGAATTCACATAAATTTGAAAAAGAGTTTATACTAATTTGTATAAATTTACATAGAAATAGCCATTTTTATGTTTTTATGGCCAATTGTATGCTCCAAGTTTTGTATGGTATGGAATGGAACGCGAATCGTTTTGGCATTTGATCTGAAAATTGTCGTGGATATTCCACTATAATAATTTTCCACAACATATCTAATAAATTACTGCAATCTTTACTATTAAGGTTAATTTCCATTAGATCTCTGGAATATTTAGCTACTGATAAAATAGATAAAACGCAAAAAAATATAGAATAGTAAAACAAATTCACACCATCCACAAATAAACACAAGATATGACATGGGAAACCCAATACGGGTGAAAACCCAACTAGAAAGTGAGGTTGTTCTGCTCTCTTTTCTCTGGTAAACAAATGATGCAAGTACACAGAAAGAGGAACTCTCTTTGGATTTTCCTTTGACATGTTCCCTGTATGGCTGCTACACAATATATCATCCTCTATCATGCTCACATAATACCACTCTTAGATGTTTTTCTCAACTATGGAACAAGATACAATGCAAAAGAATGGAAACCCCGTCTTCTCTTAATGGCCTAGTATTTAACATAGACTAATAGCCATCTAGAGATAGGTTTTTGACTTCCTCAACCTTCAATTGCGATAAGGTTTTGGACCTTTTATAATGTTCTTAGAAAATCCACCACGTGGCCATGTCTAAGTAAAGGAGGCTAACATAGCATCCACTTGCACCATGGTGATAAATATGGTAGGTCAACTTGCGGGAGACATAGATTTCTCATATGAACTTTGATTCATGAACACTTTGCGCCATTGGAAAGGTATTGACGTGTATAATTTAGAATATTCCTCCAAAGGCTTGGACCAAAAAAAGGTCGTTTCATGCCTCAAAATGGCTCCAGAATATTTCTCACTGTTCTTTGGACCCAAATTTCCAAATTTGGACCAACCGCTGAAATGGCGCTGAAAACTGATTCCTCCAATTTTTCCACACAAAACTTAGTGAGATAGATAAAAAATAATATAATGATCCAATCTGGTTCATACCTCCCCATTTACGGAGGCTTTTATTCCCCAAAATATTTACTGAATGAGGTGAGAAAAATTTTCATCTCCCTTCTCCCTGGAGTACCACTTTGTTTTCTCGATAAAATAGATAAAACACAGAAAAAATAGAGAACAATAAAACACATTCACACCATCCACAAATAAACACAAGATATGACTTGGGAAACCCAATATGGGTGAAAACCCAACTAAAAGTTGAGGTTTCTCTACTCTCTTTTCTCTGGTAAACAAATGATGTAAGTACAAAGAAAGAGACACTCTCTATGGAGTTGCCTTTGACATGTGGTCTGTATGGTTGGTACAAAATCTCTCCTCCTCTGTTATGCTCACAAAATACCACTCTCATATGTTTTTATTAGCTATGGAACAAGATACAATGCAAAATAATGGAACCCCCTCTCCTCTTAGTGGCCCGGTATTTAACATAGCCCGATATCCATCTAGAGATAGGTTTTTGTATTCCTCAACCTTTAATTGTGATAAGGTTTTGGACCTTCTAGAATATTCTTAGAAAATCCACTACGTGGATAGCCCCACATGACTAATTAATGGAGGCTAACATAACATCCACTGGCACCATGGTGATCAATATGGTAGGTCAACTTGTGGGACGCATAACTTTCTCATACGAACTTCAATTGACAAATGGTATGTGCCAATGGAAAAGTATCGACATGTAGAATTCATAATCATCCTTTATAATAAGGTTTGGACAAAAAAAAGGTCGTTTGATGCCTCAAAATGGCTCCGAAATATTTCTAACTTTTCTTTAGACCCAAATTTCCAAATTTGGACCAGTCGTTGAAATGACCCTGCAAGCTGATTCCTCCAATTTTTCCACCCAAAACTTAGTGAGATAGATAAAAAATAATATAATGATCCAATTCAAATCATACCTCCTCATTTAGGGAGGATTTTGGTCCCCAAAATATTTATTGAATGAGGTGAGGAAATTTTTCCTCTACCTTCTCCATGGAGTACCACTTTTCTTTGCCGATAAAATAGATAAAACACAAAAAAATTAGAGAACAATAAAACACATTCACTTCATAAAATAGATAAAACATAGAAAATTTAGAGAACAATAAAATTGAATATTATTTCATATTGTTGCACCATGTACTTCCTAAGCTTGGATCTCGATATTTTCGATTCTTGGGAGACATAGGACCTAGTAATAGTGGGTGTGAAAGTGTTATATGCCTTCTCATACAAGTGACTCAACGTAAAATTTATTGCTCCTAGGAACTTGTGGTATTTCCTTCAAGGGGACTCTGTCACTATCCAAATGCAAGTCTATAGGCATTTACCCCATGCTACAAACAATAGTAACTCGATAAAAAGTGTAGGTAGTACCAGGACTAGGCTCTTAGCCAATGGGTGGGTGATGAGATGGAATTTGAAGGTTGTTTGTGGATGTGTCTTACGATGGAGAATTGGGCTTGTTTATGGGTGTGGTGTTATGTGATGGAGACCAGGGGTTCTTTATGGGTTCGAGGAGAATAGTGGATGGTACTTATAGTGGTAGGAAAGGATTAGTACTAGGACCAACTTGTTGATTGATAGTACAAACATAATTTGAAATCCGCTACAACGAATAAAAAAATGTCATATTTTTAAAAGTAGAATATAAATGTTTAACTCAAAAATCAAGAAAGTAGTATATCCATCAATTTTATTTCCTTATTGTATATTGATCCATTTTTAAAAATATTTTTGCACTCATTTTTTCTTTCAGGGGTATCAAATTTGATCATACATAGATAAAACTTTACGTACTTCTCCAAATCACACTTTATTGTATTATAAGGGTTAAGATCATGAAGTGTATTGTCATCAACAATGTTGTGCCCTGTGGATGGGGGTTCAACCTAACAACAAGAAACATTAAATAAATAAACCTTTCTACAACCTTAAATAGTTAGTACTTCCACTTCAACATCATATATGGATGTTGAACTAATATATTGCATGGGGTGATTGAGGACCATTATGAAAGGTGGTGGAACATGGGCGTCGTGGACCTGTACTACTATCCTGTGATGTTTTATTTCCCTCTACCATTGGTTTCTTCCCCTTATCAACTTGCAATCATATTGATGAGATAAATTCATCTATTATCTTCTTATAGTAACATTTGTTCACTTATAAACATAGGTTCTTTTAATATTAGGTTGTTTAGAACCATCACCTACCAAGATGATAATTACCATAATATTAAATAAAAAAGAAGAAAGTGTTGATGGATTATTTAAAATATTACAAACTAGTGTAGATTCATCTTAACCTTGGGTATGTTATGCATTGAAAGGGATAAATAAACTTTGAAGTTTGCACATTTAACATTTTTTAATCTCTCATGGTAGTTAATATATGGAAGGTTAAAATGGATCTATGCTAATATATATTGAAATTGATGTGCTCCAATCGAACAAGAGATGAACACCACCAATTTAAGTTTTGTTCTCTCATTGAATTTTGCACAAATTTTGGAAGTTTATATTTTTGTGGTATCTCAATCATGTTTGTTTCAATTTACTTGCTTCAACGAAACAAGTTTTAAATCATATTTAAGCATAGAGCTTTTTCTTTAAATGTTCTTCATATATTCTATTAAGTAGGAACTTTTAACTCTCTCATAAAAATGACAATTGTAGGATGTTGACCATTTCTACAAAGACTGGTGAATTGGCATGTCAAACAAGCACATTATATGTAATGATTGGAATTGGTCCTATAGAAATCAAATTCCCTTAGATCTAGTTAAGATTATCTTCTTTGTTAGTTGAGAAGTTTGTCTTAAAGTTATTGACACTATTTTTGCCCATTGTCACCATGATTCAATGCATACTATAAAAGATGTTAAGACGATGCCAAACACAAAACGTTATTCCCAACATATTATAAGAGATTATCTTCTTTGTTCATTGAGAAGATTATCTTCAGGTTAATGATACTAATTCTACCCATTGTCACCATGATTCAATGCATACTATAAGAGACACTAAAATGATGCCAAACACAAAAAGTTATTTCTAGAAAATAGATTTCCACCAAAAGATTCAATCCATCCTCTAATTATTCGATTGCACTCCAAAACCCGAAGAAAACATCAACATAAAAAACCCAATCACATATAAAATAAATAATTTCCAAAAAATTGCAATTTAATACCAAAATTCTCATCCTAAGGTAGACATTAAACTCCAAAAAATCTACACGAGTATAAGGGGGCTAATCAACCAAACTCGTCACTATATCAAGAACATAACAATATATTAATTATAAATTTTATTAACTTTTTTTTTTAAATAAATTATTTTAATAAATTTAAATTTAAAAATAAAATTTAAATTCAAAAAACAAAACAAAACAAAATTACGCAGGTTTAATAAAAAAATATGTTTAAAAAAATATCATGCATATGAAATCATTATGTATCAAAGTATTAATTCATTATATTATAAAACAAGGGTTGCATGGCAACATAGTCCCTACCGAGTTAGTTGGGAAATACAAGTTGAACAATGAAACTTAATATAACTAAATGCAGAAGTAATGAATAGTTTTTGTCAAAAGATAATAATTGAGGATCGTTGTTCTGTAAACTCCAATAAGTAAAAGAACTGTTATAAGACACTGACATTTTGACTAAGGCTTGGGAGGTACACATAGACCAAAATGCAATTTTACTAGAAAATAATATTAGACAAAAATATGGTATCCATGATAAGCAATGACCTTGATTGAAAATTTACACAATGGCTTAGCAGTTCAAGGTGGAAATTGCTATACAAAATTTCTCTGCTAGAATGTATGCATGCCTCTCTCAATTCTATGCAAAAAAATGATGATTTGAAATCCACATACATTTTAGTGAATTAATTGCCAATCACCAAAACATATTACAAATGGTAAACCTAAGAGCAAAAAGATTTCAATGGAAACCCATCTAAGTAACTTGGGAGTAGAGGAGCTGTTTCGAGTTGGTCCATTTGCAGGAGCAAATTCTCTTGTGATTATAGAAGAAGAAGTTGAATAAGAAGTTCTGCCTGATGGAGATTTAGGTAATGATAAAACCCCAGGTGATGGTGCCATCGCCACTGATGTCGATGTCAAAGGTGGTCCTGTAAAAGTAGGCATTACCTGTATACTTGCAATCAAATTTGAAAATCCAACAGTTCACAAGCTTTTAAAAAATATTGAAAGTCCAACCAAAAAACAAAGAAATGCTGAAATAGGGGGTGGATTGCACATCACACCTTGGCATTGTGGCTTAAGCGAAGTAACCAAACTGAAGATAAACACGGTACAAATGACACATTAGCAATTTTTTGTTAATCAACCCAATAATAGTGGACTACAAACTAGTGAATAAATATTAAAGATCTACCATTTTTGTTTTGAGAGAAATAATCCAAGAACTTAGAAACTTAAAAGCAAGCAAACTAGAAGGACAATAAGAGGAGCATACGAAGTGAGGATCATGCCATTGAGAAAGACACTGTAAGAACATGTTGTAACATTGAATCCACCACTTGTAGGCTCTATGGTGGTGTTTCCTATAATGAAATTGCTCTTTTTTCATTGCATACTAGAGCAGGATGCTGTGAGAGGTGTTGGAGAACAATACAAGTTGCCATTTTTGCAAGAAGGTTAGCTCAAAACTTCAAAAGCTCAATTTATGAAACAAACATATCTATGGAAGCAGTCAGAAAACTGGTATCTTACTTCAAGTTCATTGGTCCACAACTGTACTGTACATAATGGCTAGCAGTGATAGTGTAGCTCCCATTGGCAACAAACAAGTGAGAATCTAAGGAATACTTTGAGATTCTTGATGTACAAGCTACAAAAGTGAAGAAGACCCTTTGTAAGAGCCTACAAAACCTTAATAAAATAGATATTAGAATTCTAGGAGCCTATTTCTAAAGTAAGCAGTTGGAAATCAGTGGTTTACTATTGGAAAAAGAAAAAAACCTGGCCATTTTGCAAGGGACATGAGAAGATTCTGGACAAATTGTTAGCAAATTCACGTTTTTGTTTATAAAATAAACTATTTAACATCACACATGAAAGAGGGGAGAAGGGGCTCATGTTTCATAATGTATGAAAGAATATGTCACATTCTTTACAACAAGAAAACAACATTTAAAGTCGTACCAGTAATGCTTGGCATATAGACCCAATTTTTTCCATATTACCGGGCATGAACACATAAAGATGTGGGAGAAAATGCCTTTACAACAACACAAACATGCATATCTGAAGAAACATGTTTTGATTCTCAAAGAACCAATTCAATGTTTTTGGCAAGATGAGAAATGACATAGATAAATTAATCATTGAAAATTCACAAATTAAGTAATGCGTTGAAAATTCATAGGTAATGACTTAATCATAGAAATTAATCATTGAAAATTCACAGGTAAGCTCTTGCCTTTATCATAGAAATCACATTTCGTTTCCAATCCTGTTAATTGAAATGCAACATCTTAGAGATATAACATTTCACCTATAAATAATCATAACGTCGATTTCTATGTTCAATTGCTTCGAATGTGTTTGAACAAAATACCAACAAAATATTTAATTTGAAAAATCGAAACATAAATAGAATTTAGGTAATTATCTTAACCCATACAATTAGTTTGACATACTGAAATTAAATCTCGAACTAAATGGACCATTCGCTAAAATTCCAAAATCCATGCATGCATGATGCCAAGTTCCGTCATCTTCTAGCATATCACTAATGGAAGTCTATAATATTAACATTATCAAGTATCGTCTCACATAAAAACGGGGGAAAACACAGATTTATTTTATGAACAGAAACATGAACCAAGATTACAAAATGGAAAACCCCTTCATATTCAACATGGTGGTCTATAATATTAACATTATAGAGTATTTTCTAACATAAAAATAGGGAAAACACAGATTTATTTATGAACAGAAGCAGGAGCCAGGCTTACAAAATGACAAACCCCTTCATCGTAGGCATTGACCTGGAAAGAAAAAGAACAGTCCAGTTCGATTTCCTTTTGCTTGGTTATAGTTACTTAGGATGATATACAATAATTTAACCTGTCACTAGTAATCATCCTGTTCCTGCTGTGCGTCTACTCGCTTGCGGGCCTTTACAAGGTTTTCATAGAATTCCTTGGCATCAGAATCCTAGGGTTTATAGCCATGCATATGCAAGTCCTTCTTGATGATGACCACTACTTGATAATGACCACTGCTTGATATGATCATCAAACCATCAATACTAACTATAGTAGAACCAATTTTCCAAAAAACTGTTGTGTACAATGTATTGATGGCTAGTTACAGGGATTTGGAGTCTTGGACTACATAACCATATCTTCTATCAATATATTAAGTTTTCCACTATCTTGTCAATAAATCAAGGTTACTGTGGCTAACTAGTGTGTTGTAATCAAATTACTCAATTAATTCATCTTATGTCATTGTTAGATGATCTGATTAAGGCTTTGTCAGCTTCATTGGAAGCATAAGTTGGTGTATACACAAAACATAGCTTAACTTTGAAAAAATGGGAAACCATTGGAATTGTCGTCTTACTCATATTTGTGGAGAATGCTCAAATCAAACCACAACTGAGAATGTGGACCTTCCTTAGACTGGACCAACCATAATTCTTGTCATTTTCCAATGGACATATCAAGAGGAAAATATTTTATTGATCTTCATGCAAATTTTCACAACATTCTGACATAGATTTATGTCGGGCATGATTTGACCAACTATTTTGAATTTCCATTCTTCTTTGGGAGACCCAATAAGTTTTGTAAATAACTTGCAGGCTCATACTATTATTTAATTTTCCAAAAAGTTATTGATGCACTTGCCAATCGTCATAAAAATGCATGTAAGGATGAAGAGAAAAATCCAGTGTGAAACATTGAACAACTACATGGAAATTAACTTGCTGATCAGTAGTTTAAAATTGCTAACTCGACAACTAGACCGAACACACTTCCAACCTTGAGGGCATTTGTTGCGATGCCTACAAATTCCTAAGCAGATATGTGAACACAAACGCTTACCCTAAACACAGATATTCAACAAAACGATGAATCGAAATATGGTCCACTTAGAAGATATAGATAAGGTGGAAAATTATAGCGACTGAACCAACCTTGGGATTATGCCTGTCATCGGATAGACCACGCTTCTTCTTGTCTATTTTTTTCTTTTTTCTTCGAAGATGGACCAGACTGACAAGCTCTATGGGCCTTGCTCCATTGCTCCATTGCTCCTATAGTGATGAAAATAGCATAAACTCAAATCAAATGTCCAAATCCCCCACACAGGAATAAGTAAATAAGTAAATAATACATATTTCTTCATAAGTCTAATTTTTTTATTGCATACAAAAGATTAATCAACGAAAACCGTAGTGGCCTTTGAACGTTTAAGCGGGTGCCATAAAGAAGAAACCCTAACAACCATACATAAATGGACTCCCTAAACCCTGCATATTTCAGCCCAAACCCTAAACCTTGCAAATATCAATGATGTAAGCTTGATGGTCTAAGTGCCATGAATAAGAAGAGAAGGTAGACGCCAAGAACAACTAGAAAATAAAAAACTGCATCTGTCAAAACTAAAACATTTAAAGGCATGTCATAGGCTTTAACTTTGAATTTTTCTGCGAAAAGAAATTTAAAATCCTCGTTAATAGCAAGCTTCTTTCAACATTGAGATGGCTTGGTATAAAACTTCTATGATAAGTATAAAGTCTACAACTGTTGTGCAAACTGTCTTTGGTCTCCACTAATCATGTGGATTTCAGAAAACTAGATTTGAGCGGAGGTGGAATCACTTCAAACACTGGGTGTAGAAATTCCAATATGCTTTTCATATATAAAAATATATATGAGCTTGATAATGGTGGAAAATCAAAATATGAAATTCTATAGATATTTGATTTTCTCTACCTATTGTAGTTCCTTTCCGGTTAGGCGCAACAACAACAGAAGCATTCTTTGCAGAAGATCTACCTCCTCTCTTATTATCAAACTTCCGGCTTGAAGGAGACATTGACATTGAGCCTCCCTCTCACAGGCTCGATCTTTGGACCTATCTACCTACAACCGGCAAGTAAATGGAATCATATAACAAGATTTATCAAGCAACATGCCAAAAGAAAGAAAGAAAGAAAATAGTATCAACATGCCAAAAGAAAGAAAGAAAATAGTATCAACATGCCAAAAGAAAGAAAGAAAATAGTTGCAGTGGAAAACACCAAAAGAAAGAAAGAAAATAGTAGCAACATGCCAAAAGAAAGAAAGAAAATAGTAGTAGCATGCCAAAAGAAAGAAAGAAAATAGTTGCAGTGGGAAACATTGTAAAAACTTGATTGATGTAACCACAAAGATTACTTTACCATTTTCCTAAAAACAAAGAAGGATCACAGGCACTCTGTAACATATGACCATAAGCATAAATCGTAGCAAGGTTAAACCATGCTCTAGCGAAGTATGCACAACAAGAAAAAATAGATTGAAAGGGAAAGGCATACAGAAGTATATATATAGTATGCACAACAAGAAAATACAGATTGAAGGAGAAAGACATACAAAGGTATTTATAAGGGGTAAATTTTGTTAATTGCAGTTGAACCAAGAAGGAAGGCGATGCATCTTTGGTTGTTTGTGTGTGAAGACAGCCGTAAGTGAATGCAAACACTGGGTTTGAGAAGAACCCTAAAATCAAGCGAGAGAATCCAACACCGACTTCAAAAGCGTTGTCCTCCAGAACAATCGAGGGCACAATTTCGGTTTCTGAGAGCACATAGAGGGAAATTAGGTCTACAACAAAAGAGATAAGATTTTTGCAGTGTATTATAGTGGGCCCTAATAAAGACAGACAAACACCATAAGAGAGGTTGAACTTCCTTTTCTTGACCCTCCCTTCCTTGTAAAACTGTCAAATCCATTAATTGTGTAATCAATTTTATGCATTGAATGACGTGAAGCCCACAATAACACATCAAAGATATTAACCAAATAAATTTTAGAAAAATATAATTTTTATTATTTAAAAAAATACATATATTAATTTCCTATGTTACACATTGTATATAACACACAAATTTAAAGTCAACAATAAACTAATACAAAGTCAATGAGCAAACTCATTGCTATAGTCCTAGGCCTTTGGCAGGGACTAATAACAATACTAGTATTTATTATGACAATCTATTCATAGAAATATCCAAAATAGTTTATTGTTTATTAAAACATAATTAATAAATCATGAAATTTTAACAACGGTAAGGTGCATTGTCATACCATCCTTCTTTTCTTTTTTCCTTATTTTAATTTTTTGTTATTTTTTAAAATCAAATCAAATCTTAATAATTTCATTAGACTATTATTTTCTTACGTAAGAAGAATCAAGTTTTATTTTTTTTCAAAATTACTATGCAACAATATTACTCAATGAAAACGTAACGTTCATTTAATAAAAATATAACACAACACAAAATATTGGTGGTACATGCAAAGTTATATATTTTTTATGATGATGATGATGATGATGATGATTAACATCCACTAAGACCGAATTGGTCTATCGGTCCTTAAGAGGGCAAGTGATTACTTTCGATTCTTTAGAATTTTGTTTCTATGCTCGAAAAACATTAAGAAATTTTTCTAAGATCACCATAGTTTTTTGAGTTAAGTGGTTAGGAAGGTTGGTAGTGTGAAAAATATTTTGAAAATGAGATCTAATGTGAGTATAGGCTGGATAATCTAAGAGAAAGTGTTTTTCATATTCAACCTTCTTAGTGTCACAAAGGTGACACACTCTTTCATCCCATGGCATTTTAGGAATTGACCAACGCTCAGTTTCTATATGGAGCTCGTGAGAATTTGTTCTTATCTTAACAATGCTTATTTTTTCTTTACACTCGTCAAAACAGATAGATAATTTTGATCTTCTAGGTTAGGGTTGATTACATCCTTATAATACCTTAACTTTATTTTTTCCTCTAACTCTTTATCACACCACATTTTCTCCTTAAATTTTGATTTGATGATATTTTTAATAGTATCTTTATTCTGCAAAATGGTGCCTTCCATGATTCCCCAATAGTTTAGCCAAGACTGGGCATATTTATACCATCTTCTCTTGAGTCGATGGTGGTTATGACTCGATTTTGAAGAAATTTTAGGAAGCCTATTGTATTCCATGTTGTTTAACTTGTTCTTATACATTAGGTATCTAGTCATAGTCGTGCTCTCAATGGGGGCGAGACTTGTTTCTAAGAGGAGGATGGGATATGGTGTATTTCCTTTGATTTTGAGATTATGGGTCACATAATTCTTTTGTATTTGCTCTATCTTTATCCAGGATTCACGAGAGATACTACATCCCCATACTTCACATCCATAAAGAATAACATGTGCAATGAGAGTCTCAAAGATTAGTTTCTTCTTATCCCAAATCCAAAGATTGGCTGGATTACAATTGTTTTCAAGCCCATAATAATCTTTACATCCCCCAATAATAATTTTGTCAATGATATAATTCCAGTTGATCTTGTGGTGAATATCAATTCCAATATATTTGTATGGATTCACTTCCTCCAAGTTGTTGTTGTCATATACGAAGGTATCATACATGATTTTATTGGATTTAATAATCACGACCTTAGTCTTATCAATATTAACAGTCATACCCATATTGGAGAAAATATCCTTGAGGATTATTAGTTGGTTTTAAATATCATGGGGACTC
Source organism: Picea glauca (assembly GCA_000966675.3). NCBI lineage: Eukaryota > Viridiplantae > Streptophyta > Pinopsida > Pinales > Pinaceae > Picea > Picea glauca. The sequence continues at coordinate 100,109 of JZKD02S1426099.1, read as the reverse complement.
CTTTCCATGAGAACAATACCATCAACATAAAAAAAAAGATTGATGACTATACCAGTGAGAGTAGGGCCGACACAACCTGCTTTTTCCAAACAATCTTCTAACTTGTCAATGTATATGCCAAAAAGGGCAGGGAACAAGGGACAACCTCGTTTGACTCCAATATTGCAATTAATCTATTTCGACCATCCCTCAATGTTTTTAAACTTATCAATAATGTTCTCATATATCCTTATTGCAACAACCCTAAACTCGAGAGGCACTTTTATCTCTTCCAACCTATTCCAAATGTTTTTCCTAGGAACCATGTCAAAATCTTTTCCGAAGTCAACAAAAAAACAAAAAATATTGGTTTTAGTATTGTGTAACTCATTTGCAATGATCCTAAAGGTAACCAGATGGTCCACATATGAATGATATCTCCTAAACCCTACCTGGCCTTTAGCTCTTTTACCGTGGCTTTCTAGCCAAAGGATAATCTTCATATGGATGTAAAAACTACAAAAATCTATAGATGTGTTTCATATCATATGGATTCATTTAGACGCCCTTTTTAGTGACAAGTATGAAGGAGATGTGTAATTCCTTCTAACATGGAGTTGACATGTGAAAATTAAAAACATATTTCAATGTCAACTCTAAATAAAATATTTCAATGTCCACCTTATATAAAATATTTGAATATATATATATATATATATATATATATATATATATATATATATATATATATATATATATATATATATATATATATATATATATATACTCAACAAAAATGTAACGTTCATTAAAAAATATATAACACAACATAGAATATTGGTGGTACATGCAAAGTTATATTTTTTTACATGGTTATAGAAAAAGAATTTGAAAACAAAAAAAAATAATGTAAAAACTACAAAAATCTATAGATGTATTTCATATCATATGGATTCGTTTAGAGGCCATTTCTAGTGCCAAGTATGAAAGAGATGTGTAATTCCTTAAAACATGGAGTTGACATGTGATAATTAAAAAACTATTAATAAAAACATATTTCAATGTCAACTCTAAATAAAATATTTCATTGTCCACCTTATATAAAATATTTGAATATTAACTATATATATATATATATATATATATATATATATATATATATATATATATATATATATATATATATATATATATATTGAAAATAAAAAGGTTCTTATGGTAAAACATTTAAATTGTGTGTTACTTACTGTGAAAGATATGTTTAATTCCTTTCATGTTGAATTTTCAACATAGGGTTGACACGTGACATATATACATACATATATAATTGAAGTAAATCCACCTTAAGTCTGGATCTATCATGAGTTGAGAAGGATAAAGTCCCTCCAATTGAAAACATTTTATAAATTGAAAAAAATTAAGAAAAGATTTGCACCTCGAGAGATGTGATCCCTCTCAACACATGATAAATCGAAGTTAAAATAAATTTATATTRGTGTAACTTTGAGGCTCACTTAAATTAGTTGGTATCATTGTTCTTGAGATATTATCAATAACCCWACACATTGGGTAGTCCAAAAATCAAGTGTTGCACTAAAATCATTATCTAAATAAGAGGAAGCATATRAAAATTTCTGATAAAATTATTTCMAAGAAAACCAAAAGATAAATAATAAATAAATATATAATATTTCAATAAGTTAAATAATTGAATTAGTGCAACATTTKTTTTTAATAATGTTTATGATAAAGCATAATAAAAATTTACCACTTAAAATTTCTTTWAAAAAAATAAATTAAATAATTAAAATACACTTTGAAATAACCTTTTCATATAAAATATTCATTTTWAAATATTGGAGTCAAATTGAGAAGATAAAAATAAATTACTTCATGTTGTAATCTAGGGGAAAGTAGGGAATGTTACCAGTAGTCCATCACATAAGCAACTAAAGGATAGAGGATACATACACGTATGTAAAGACATACACCAAGTAGTGAGAGTCCAAGAAACAATACTGTATTATATATGTGTCAATATAGAAAAAAAGAGACATTTCTCTTGATACATGATCATCTATTTAAACATACATATTCAATTGCCAGGAAGTTGTAACTACTTAACTGCCTGGGTCGGTTGGTTTAACAAATACTTTGACCAACTTGTAATTCCAACTTCGATAGTCAACCAACTAACTCTTAGTCGACTGTTGGGTCTAGTCGAATATCGGGTCTAGTCGACAAAGTCGACTAGCCCTTACAACATCTCCCTCCACCTCATTTCCTTGCTCGACCTGAGCAAGATGGTGTTTGTTTATTACATTTGATAGAAAAGAGATAGAGAGAGAGAGAGAGAGAGAGAGAGAGAGAGAGAGAGAGAGAGAGAGAGAGAGAGAGAGAGAGAGAGAGAGAGAGAATTTCTTTGGTGTCGGATTTGCTAATGTCTGAGGAAGTTATATAGGCTTGTCTGGCTATCCTTCTCGCATTGGTCCTTTGTCATTTCTCAACTCGACCGTTCTTTCTACTTTTATTTCTAGATTGAATTCAAAGGTTGTCTAGAGGATATTAGATCTTGTTTGTTGCAGGTTCTAAGTAAAGTCATTTGTCCTAGANAGAGAGAGAGAATTTCTTTGGTGTCGGATTTGCTGATGTCTGAGGAAGTTATATAGGCTTGTCTGGCTATCCTTCTCGCATTGGTCCTTTGTCATTTCTCAACTCGACCGTTCTTTCTACTTTTATTTCTAGATTGAATTCAAATGTTGTCTGGAGGATATTAGATCTTGTTTGTTGCAGGTTCTAAGTAAAGTCATTTGTCCTAGAAGGATTAGTTTTTTTTTTTTTTTTTCCTGCCTAGTGTACTATGGTCGACTCCAGGTCGATCTCTTGTTCTGTCTGTTGGATATTTTCTCTTACTTGATTGAGGCGAAGGACTACATTTTTGGTATCTATCTATGCTGTGTGGCCTTCCCTTTGTCATTCTTGTGCTATTGTGACAATTTTGTTTCCAATACTCTTTCTTTAGCTAGTTGGTTTGTGAGAGCGTCTTTTATCTTCATGTCAGTCATCATATTTCTAGTTTTTTCTATGTTCTCAACCAAAATTTTTTGTGCTCTGAGTTTGTTGTATGAAGTTGCAAATTAGGATGACCAATTACTTGCCATCGAATTTAAAGTTGTTGCATGCTTGGTGGTTTCTTTCAAGTTTTGTCTGATCTCTCTGAATTTGGTGTATTATGAAATCAGGTTGGTGGTTATCTGTTCATGAAGTTTTTGACTATCATTGACTGCATTGTTTTTGCATGTCTCTTTTTTCCTGTCAAAGTCGGTCAACTTGTTTTTGACTTGTTGTATTATCTTTTAGCAAAATTTCGACTAGGTCTTTGAATCTTTCCATGGGGTTTTCATTTTCTGCCAGTTGCTCGATCCTCAAGTGATTCTTGACTTCTTTTCACTCTTGTAACATTTTATTTTCCTCATCATTTATCTTTGACATCTTGCTTCCTTCCTTCATAACTTTCTTCCATCTCTTAGATGACTCCTTCGATATGGCTACGTATAAATCAAACAAGTGTTGATCATATATATTATCGTCGAGTCAAATGTGGCTTCTGCAAATGATCCTGATGGGTTGGATGGTCAGGTTGTTTTGATGATGATTCTTGACGACTTATTCTTCTTATCCTTCTCTGAGGATTTTGTTGAGTGCACTTATTTATCCTTACCTTGTGTTATCTGTTGTTGGTGTGAAGATGTCTGGGTCTGTTCGACATTTATTCCTTTATCTGTCTAGTTTTGTTATGTTGCATGTGTTTCTTGCTGTACAAGAGGTTGTTGATCCTTCTTTGGCCCTTGTTCTTTGTTCTAATTCTTATCCTTAGTCGAGATGAGAGGAGGGATTTCTAGAAGAGTTTCATTGATGTGCTCCTCCCCTTATTGTTGTTTCTCTTTTGAGTTTTCTTTCTGATGAGAGGAGGTATGCCTTGCCTCATCTCTCCTTGCTTTGGTTCTTGAGTGTCAACTTCTTGGGGCCTGACCTACCATTGTTCAGTTTCAGTCGGGTGAACTGATTATGTCAACATTTCTGGGATCGAATTGTGTGCCTTTAGTTTTTCGATTTCAATTTCTTCATCGACCAACGTGGTTGGATGATCTAACTCCGCCACTTATGAAGGCTTCTCAAGAATGAGTTTTATTTTCCTCTTCTTTTGTGGTCATTCTTCAACTATTTCTACCAGTACGACTGGTGGAGATTCTCTTTTTAAATCAATTTTCAGTTCAATCATTATTTTTTTGCTTGGGGTTGGATTTCTCTTGATTTCTAATTTTGTGTGGGTCTTTGTGATACATGTCAGGGTAACAATGGCATTCTGGCTATTGAGGATATTTTTCTTCTTATTCCCCCTTGTTTTGATTTGTTATATCGTGGCTTTAATAAGCTTGGCATGCTCTTTTTTCTCTTTGGCATTTTCCATAGCCTCCTTCATTCCCAGGCCGATCGATGAGCTTAAAAGTCTCTTCATTACAATAATCTCTTGTCAGGTCTTCTTCTCTGACTGCTTGATCTTTTCGGCCATTTTACTTGTGATACGGGTTAACTTCTCTTGGATTATTGGGGCATCAAAATCGATTCCTTCATAGGACTAAAATGTTTCCTGCCAGACATGCTCTATGTTGAATGAGATTTCTTCGACTTCAACTTCCTTTTTCCCTTTGTCTTTCTTTTCTGGTTGCTTTCTTTTTGTAGGAAAAGACCTTGCAGGGACAATCGTTGGTGTTTCTAGACCTTCCATAAAGGGGATAGTATATAGTTATGCTTCTCTTTTCTCTTCATTCTCTACATCAGTAAAACAAAGTACCATTGGCAAGCATGACTGAATGATTTCGAGGGGAATCTCCAAGTCCTCTCACATATTTCTTTCTAATTCTTTGAAAATTTCTTCCATTGTAAGATAATAGTGCAATTCTTATGGTTTTGGAGTTGACTTGAGTCCACACCAAAGTTTGGTGCAGTCAAGTTCCAATTGAATATGGTAGGGCATTGGTAGGGCCAAACGAATTGCTTTCTCGACATGCCATCTATGTGAGGCATTCTTTAAGTTTACAACCCATAGCCTAAGCATATCCCATGGCGGTAGGGAGTTGGAGGCACCGTCTTCCTCTGCTACAAAGACTCTATATTTCTCCATCGATAGTAATTTATTTACAACAAATGCATGGTCATCGACCGAGCTATACTCTTCCATTGCAATCCAAATTAATAGGGAAGGGAATTTGATTTCCCTACCTGATTCCTGGCACTCCCTGTAGTTTGTACAGATGATCTCAGGCATATATTCTCCCATGTTGAAGACTTATGACTTCTGAAATACTTGGCCAATCGAATTTGTTATCATCGAAAAATCGCCCGCAACATTACAGACAATAGTTGAAGAAAGACATCAATTCCAGCAACAGTTAGTACACCTACAACATCAAAACCCATCAAAAAGGGATAAAACTATGTACTTGGTTCAAAAATCAAAATGTGCAAATTCACCAAAGGAAGTGTGCGCACTGTGCATAGAATGCGCAGGCCAACACAACCCTAAGTGTGCACTATGCGTAAGATGCAAGATTGGATACGAGCAAACCCACACACTTCTAATGAACATCACATTTATGAATCTTGTTGGCCTCTGGACCACTTCCAGTCTGACTTCCAACACGATTTGACACTCAGATCTGAGCGAAATCTAGCTTGGAGGTTGGTCAAGGGATATGAAGTGCCCTAAAAGGCCCCTTGTTCACATTATGAACTAGTTATATCTTGCCATGAATGGACACTATAAATATATTCCATGGGTGTGCTAAGAAAATAAGAACTTCAAGGTGTTGTTATGATGCAATAATTCTTCTTAAAGAATCTGCTTTTCTCTTTGAATCATTCAAGCACTATAGCAAGGGCCATTCCACTCACCTCTTAAGAGGATTGACATTGTATTTCTTCACCATTGTCACTTTCCATTGTATGAAGAGAAGATCTCTCTATTAGGGAACTCAAGAGCCCTCCCAAGGAGGAAGAGGGGATTCATAAGTCCCTGCCTTTCTCTACAGTGCTAGCCTATCAATATATTGATCCACTGGTAGCTATATGATTGTCATTTTCATGGTTCTAGTTCTTGCAAGTTTTCTAACATTTGTTTCCTTTTATGTTTTTATTTTTATTTCATTGTTTCATGTGTATCTGGTTACCTAATGAACTCACAAATCTTTGTCTTGTTTAGTTGACTTAACTAGTAAAGTAAGTGTTGTGTTTTTTCTCACCCATGTGAAAAAACCAACACAACGGATTTGCGACCATACACTGACGCACATTTTGTGCACTCTGTGAGTAATATCCTTCATAAACCCATGCATTCTACGCACTTGGTGCGACTGACATAACTATAGCCCGTGCATAAGTTCAGGTTTTTTCAAATTGTAAGGGTTTTCTAAGTGGTTTGAGGGCCCCTTGCCTTCAGATTTTAATTTCCTGCAATTT
>JZKD02S1426099.1:67638-78429 GCA_000966675.3 Picea glauca | reverse complement strand
GATCGAATTGTGTGCCTTTAGTTTTTCGATTTCAATTTCTTCCTCAACCAACGTGGTTGGATGATCTGACTCCGCCACTTATGAAGACTGCTCAAGAATGAGTTTTCTTTTCCTCTTCTTTTGTGGTCATTCTTCAACTATTGCTACCAGTACGAATGGTGGAGATTCTCTTTTTAAATCAATTTTCAGTTCAATCATTATTTTTTTGCTTGGGGTTGGATTTCTCTTGATTTCTAATTTTGTGTGGGTCTTTGTGATACATGTCGGGGTAACAATGGCATTCTGGCTATTGAGGATCTTTTTCTTCTTATTCCCCCTTGTTTTGATTTGTTATATCGTGGCTTTAATATGCTTGGCATGCTCTTTTTTCTCTTTGGCATTTTCCATAGCCTCCTTCATTCCCAGGCGATCGATGAGCTTAAAAGTTTCTTCATTACAATAATCTCTTGTCAGGTCTGCTTCTCCGACTACTTGATCTTTTCGGCCATTTTACTTGTGATACGAGTTAACTTCTCTTGGATTATTGGGTCATCAAAATCGATTCCTTCATAGGACTAAAATTTTTCCTGCCAAACATGCTCTATGTTGAATGAGATTTCTTCGACTTCAACTTCCTTTTTCCCTTTGTCTTTCTTTTCTGGTTGCTTTCTTTTTGTAGGAAAAGACCTTGCAGGGACAATCTTTGGTGTTTCTAGACCTTCCATAAAGGGGATAGTATATAGTTATGCTTCTCTTTTCTCTTCATTCTCTACGTCAGTAAAACAAAGTACCATTGGCAAGCATGACTGAATGATTTCGAGGGGAATCTCCAAGTCCTCTCACATATGTCTTTATAATTCTTTGAAAATTTCTTCCATTGTAAGATAATAGTGAAATTCTTATGGTTTTGGAGTTGACTTGAGTCCACAAAGTTTGGTGCAGTCAAGTTCCAATTGAATATGGTAGGGCATTGGTAGGGCCAAACAAATTGCTTTCTCGACATGCCATCTATGTGAGGCATTCTTTAAGTTTACAACCCATAGCCTAAGCATATCCCTTGGAGGTAGGGTGTTGGAGGCACCATCTTCCTCTGCTACAAAGACTCTATATTTCTCCATCGATAGTAATTTATTTACAACAAATGCATGGTCATCGACTGGGCTATACTCCTCCATTGCAATCCAAATTAATAGGGAAGGGAATTTGATTTCCCTACCTGATTCCTGGCACTCCCTGTAGTTTGTACAGATGATCTCAGGCATATATTCTCCCATGTTGAAGACTTATGACTTCTGAAATACTTGGCCAATCGAATTTGTTATCATCGAAAAATCGCCCGCAACATTACAGACAATAGTTGAAGAAAGACATCAATTCCAGCAACAGTTAGTACACCTACAACATCAAAACCCATCAAAAAGGGATAAAACTATGTACTTGGTTCAAAAATCAAAATGTGCAAATTCACCAAAGGAAGTGTGCGCACTGTGCATAGAATGCGCAGGCCAACACAACCCTAAGTGTGCACTATGCGTAAGATGCAAGATTGGATACGAGCAAACCCACACACTTCTAATGAACATCACATTTATGAATCTTGTTGGCCTCTGGACCACTTCCAGTCTGACTTCCAACACGATTTGACACTCAGATCTGAGCGAAATCTAGCTTGGAGGTTGGTCAAGGGATATGAAGTGCCCTAAAAGGCCCCTTGTTCACATTATGAACTAGTTATATCTTGCCATGAATGGACACTATAAATATATTCCATGGGTGTGCTAAGAAAATAAGAACTTCAAGGTGTTGTTATGATGCAATAATTCTTCTTAAAGAATCTGCTTTTCTCTTTGAATCATTCAAGCACTATAGCAAGGGCCATTCCACTCACCTCTTAAGAGGATTGACATTGTATTTCTTCACCATTGTCACTTTCCATTGTATGAAGAGAAGATCTCTCTATTAGGGAACTCAAGAGCCCTCCCAAGGAGGAAGAGGGGATTCATAAGTCCCTGCCTTTCTCTACAGTGCTAGCCTATCAATATATTGATCCACTGGTAGCTATATGATTGTCATTTTCATGGTTCTAGTTCTTGCAAGTTTTCTAACATTTGTTTCCTTTTATGTTTTTATTTTTATTTCATTGTTTCATGTGTATCTGGTTACCTAATGAACTCACAAATCTTTGTCTTGTTTAGTTGACTTAACTAGTAAAGTAAGTGTTGTGTTTTTTCTCACCCATGTGAAAAAACCAACACAACGGATTTGCGACCATACACTGACGCACATTTTGTGCACTCTGTGAGTAATATCCTTCATAAACCCATGCATTCTACGCACTTGGTGCGACTGACATAACTATAGCCCGTGCATAAGTTCAGGTTTTTTCAAATTGTAAGGGTTTTCTAAGTGGTTTGAGGGCCCCTTGCCTTCAGATTTTAATTTCCTGCAATTTCTAAAGCAATCACACTTCACTTAGAGTCCTTTATTACAAGAGAGGTTAGCTAACATAAGCACATAGGGGTAAAAATAATCATGATTCTTCTCTTTTCTTTGTTGCCACATGGATGACTCATTTTTCATTTAAAGCTTTGAGTTAAGGTTGTTTCTTTTTCAAACACAATCAAATCATTTGGGACTAGAAATCAATTTTAACCCCCAAGTATGCTCTTCCCCCACACCCAAGTGTGATCTCGGAAATTAGAAAAAGTGGTTAAAAGGAAATTTCATCTCCCTTAAATCATTAGGAGAGGAAAAAAACCCCTTTGGGTACCTCTTAGTTTTGAAAATTAGCTTAAATCTTTGTAAGGGCCCATACATGCCCACATGTTTACAATCTTAGGACAGTTTCAAAAATATTTCTTAGTCTAGACAACACTCTAGGAAAGTTTAAAAGATCAAGTAATGGGCCCATACATGCCCACATGTCTACAATCCTGGGATTGTTTCTAAAGCTTTTCTAGTATAGACAACATTCTAGGGAGTTTAAAGGATCAAGTAAGGATCCATATGTCCACATTGCTAGTTCTCTAGGGATTTAAATATTCCGCAAGGTTGTACCAAAGAACTTAGTAAGATAGGTAAGAAGATTTGTAAGGACCACATGAAGTCCACATGCTGCAATCTTACACTTAACTTATTAAAAATATTTTTCACACTTTCCACTTTCTTGCACACAAATCCACTCATCACACACACAATTTCTATTAGAATAGTGGAGGTCGAAGTAAGCTTTCTTTTTAAGTACCCACAAAGCACTTCGAAGGAACTCCAAAATAGATGACTACTTATTTAGAAATTGTCCACACCAATTAAAATCAAACGAGGTTGGTCCATGACCCCAATCTCTTAGCCCATTCCATCTAAATTTTTTCTAAGAACACACTAAAATTTTCCTCCATAGGAGGTGCCTAAAAGATTTTTTTGAGTCTAGGTAGGATCTCATGGGTAGGCATCCAAATAACCCCATGTCAAGTGTTCCTATACCATAAGGGAGGGAGATACCCGTGAAGTGTCGAAGGCCGAGGTCTGGTTGTTCTGTGCATCCCTCATTGAGTCACCCGACTCTTGTGAGGGTATCCAACCCGTGACCCGTTTTTTAGTCCAGAAATATAAATGTCGCACTTTGACCAAGGTACTTAGTGGCCAAACATAGGATATCTACCCAAGTAGTGGTTGTTGGCTACAATTGCACCTTGGTCAGATTTTGTGTGGCTATTGGGAAATATCACTAGCTCTTTCGGGATATGCACCCTCTACCCCTCATTATAACTTACTACTTCAACCTTCAATAGTTCCTCTTATGATGGATTCAGACTCCATTTTGGAGTGCTATTGGAAGTCCCAATGATAAATTGAGAGGAAGGACGACAAGTCTTTTAGGAAACAAACTTTTATTTTCGTTTCCCCATCACAGAAAAAATCAACCTATCCACATGCTTGTTTATTTTATAATTGATTTATGTATGATGTTCATTTGATTACATGCAATTGTGAGTTATACTATTTTGTGAAGGTCAAAAATACAAAAATATCTTGTTCATTTATTTCTCTCTTGTCACCATTCTCACACATCCACTGTTCTAGTCAGAACCATAGGGGAACCACATAATCCCCGTTGTTCTAGACACTTGCATAATATCCCTCCTATTCTAGGAGGAGTACCTAGTCTCTCCAACTCACCAACTCCACCATATCACACCCCAGTGAGTGTTGTTGTCTTGGGATCATCTTTACTTGGTTCCACTTTGCTTGGGTCAAATACCTAAGGCAATTCATCTATTATTTCCCCTTCACAAGGAGGCAGGGGTCAAACTTCTTCTCAAAAAGGAAGTACAAACCCACCAAATCCCTCTCGAGGGATAGGTCCACTACCTACACACACAATGTTTGGAAGTAATCCTCCTCCAAATATCCCTTTTCCATACTTGGCATCCCTCAACGTTCCCGATTTAACAAAACTCACGAATGACCCCATTTTACATGATGCCACTTGGCCTATTATGCCTACCAAATTGCCTTCAGACATTCTGAAGTTTGAAGGAAAACCAGGGGAAGACCCCGCCAACCATGTTATGACCTTCCACTTATGGTTCTCTTCAAACAACATCATGGATGATTCTATCCACTTGAGTTTATTTCAAAGAAACCTCACTAGTTCATCATCCAAATGGTATGTGGACGAAAAATCAGGGTCCCATGTGACATTTGAAACATTGGCCAAGGCCTTTTTGTCCTTTTTTCAATTACTAGTTCATCATGACATTGTCTTAGAACTTCTCTCCAATTTCAAACAAACCACTGCTATCCGTATCACCGACCACATCCATGAATGGCCTCAACAACATAGTTTGTGTAAAATAGAAACCACCAAAGAACAATGTCTCGATTGGTTTCTTAAATCACTCTTCCCTGTGATTTCCAATGATGTAGCATCCACTTTTCCTCAATCAAAAGAGGAAGCCATCAACAAGGCCCATAAATTTGACCTCATATATGCCTAATTAGGTTACTTGTACACAGTATTTCTTGATGCACCCAGACCCCTACCATTTGGCCAGGACAAACCTAGGGTTTCCCATGATGCAGATGGGTTGATTGGTTCCATGACACACCTCAACCCTTACACCCACCCATCACCTACTTATGGTGCAAATCAATATTTGAAACCATATGGAGGAATGTATTATTACCCTCCTCCCACTCACCAACAATCATGTCCTGTTGTTCCCCCTCAGTCATTGGGGGGACCGCCACCGGTACCCCTGATGCATCCGATCTCTCAATCTAGTACGGGTTCACCCCCATCCCCCATATATAACCCCAAAAATAGTGGATGTACTTCAACTTCATATATGCCATACAGATCATCTCCAAAAAACAATCCATATTTTCCATTTCCTAGCCCTCAGCAACCAATTTCTCCTCCACTAGGAAAACCACATGCTAGTGTTAATTTTGTTCATCCCTCTCCCATTTAGCAGGTTCATGCTTTTGAACAGTTGAATATGGAAAATCTGTCCCATAAACCGAATAATGCCAAGAATAAAGGAAAAAATCGAAACAANATCTCTTAGCCCATTCCATCTAAATTTTTTCTAAGAACACACTAAAATTTTCCTCCATAGGAGGTGCCTAAAAGAATTTTTTGAGTCTAGGTAGGATCTCATGGGTAGGCATCCAAATAACCCCACGTCAAGTGTTCCTATACCATAAGGGAGGGAGATACCCGTGAAGTGTCGAAGGCCGAGGTCTGGTTGTTCTGCGCATCCCTCATTGAGTCACCCGACTCTTGTGAGGGTATCCAACCCGTGACCCATTTTTTAGTCCAAAAATCTAAATGTCGCACTTTGACCAAGGTACTTAGTGGCCAAACATAGGATATCTACCCAGGTGGTGGTTGTTGGCTACAATTGCACCTTGGTCAGATTTTGTGTGGCTATTGGGAAATATCACTAGCTCTTTCGAGATATGCACCCTCTACCCCTCATTATAACTTACTACTTCAACCTTCAATAGTTCCTCTTATGATGGATTCAGACTCCATTTTGGAGTGCTATTGGAAGTCCCAATGCTAAATTGAGAGGAAGGACGACAAGTCTTTTAGGAAACAAACTTTTATTTTCGTTTCCCCATCACAGAAAAAAACAACCTATCCACATGCTTGTTTATTTTATAATTGATTTATGTATGATGTTCATTTGATTACATGCAATTGTGAGTTATACTATTTTGTGAAGGTCAAAAATATAAAAAAATCTTGTTCATTTATTTCTCTCTTGTCACCATTCTCACACATCCACTGTTCTATTCAGAACCATAGGGGAACCACATAATCCCCATTGTTCTAGACACTTGCATAATATCCCTCCTATTCTTGGAGGAGTACCTAGTCTCTCCAACTCACCGACTCCACCATATCACACCCGAGTGAGTGTTGTTGTCTTGGGATCATCTTTACTTGGTTCCACTTTGCTTGGGTCAAATAACTAAGGCAATCCATCTATTATTTCCCCTTCACAAGGAGGCGGGGGTCAAACTTCTTCTCAAAAAGGAAGTACAAACCCACCAAATCCCTCTCGAGGGATAGGTCCACTACCTACACACACAATGTTTGGAACTAATCCTCCTCCAAATCTCCCTTTTCCATACTTGGCACCCCTCAACGTTCCCGATTTAACAAAACTTACGAATGACCCCATTTTACATGATGCCACTTGGCCTATTATGCCTACCAAATTGCCTTCAGACATTCTGAAGTTTGAAGGAAAACCAGGGGAAGACCCCGCCAACCATGTTATGACCTTCCACTTATGGTTCTCTTCAAACAACATCATGGATGATTCTATCCACTTGAGTTTATTTCAAAGAAACCTCACTAGTTCATCATCCAAATGGTATGTGGACGAAAAATCAGGGTCCCATGTGACATTTGAAACATTGGCCAAGGCCTTTTTGTCCTTTTTTCAATTACTAGTTCATCATGACATTGTCTTAGAACTTCTCTCCAATTTCAAACAAACCACTGCTATCCGTATCACCGACCACATCCATGAATGGCCTCAACAACATAGTTTGTGTAAAATAGAAACCACCAAAGAACAATGTCTCGATTGGTTTCTTAAATCACTCTTCCCTGTGATTTCCAATGATGTAGCATCCACTTTTCCTCAATCAAAAGAGGAAGCCATCAACAAGGCCCATAAATTTGACCTCATATATGCCTAATTAGGTTACTTGTACACAGTATTTCTTGATGCACCCAGACCCCTACCATTTGGCCAGGACAAACCTAGGGTTTCCCATGATGCAGATGGGTTGATTGGTTCCATGACACACCTCAACCCTTACACCCACCCATCACCTACTTATGGTGCAAATCAATATTTGAAACCATATGGAGGAATGTATTATTACCCTCCTCCCACTCACCAACAATCATGTCCTGTTGTTCCCCCTCAGTCATTGGGGGGACCGCCACCGGTACCCCTGATGCATCCGATCTCTCAATCTAGTACGGGTTCACCCCCATCCCCCATATATAACCCCAAAAATAGTGGATGTACTTCAACTTCATATATGCCATACAGATCATCTCCAAAAAACAATCCATATTTTCCATTTCCTAGCCCTCAGCAACCAATTTCTCCTCCACTAGGAAAACCACATGCTAGTGTTAATTTTGTTCATCCCTCTCCCATTTAGCAGGTTCATGCTTTTGAACAGTTGAATATGGAAAATCTGTCCCATAAACCGAATAATGCCAAGAATAAAGGAAAAAATCGAAACAATAATAGCCCAGGACCAAGAGGAAATAACCCCCAACAAAACCGTCCCAATGGGGGCAACTAGAATCAAGGAAACCAGAATCCCCAAGGGGGAAACAATAAAAATCAACCACGACAAGGGAATATTTTTTTTTCCAGAACTAACGTCCCTTGCACTCTATGTGGTGAGTATGGACATTATACTCACCTCTACCCCCAAATTGTCAATCACAAACGGATGAAAGAATCCACGAACACAAAATGCCCTCTGAACCACCTTCCCCTCAGTTGGCCCCACAACAATATTTGCAACCACCACCTATGACCATTTTGGAAAACCCATTCCACACCAAGGTGTGATGAATACCCAACAAGAGATAAAATATACCCCATCACAAATGGGGAAATATCAAAACCCAGGTCCTAATCAACCCAGAAATCCAGCCAATCGCAATATCTTCCATACCAACGAAGAAGATATTCTTCTGCAAACATGTGTTCGTCAATACATCATTCCCATCGAATCTACTGAAACCACCTCAGAAACAACTCCAGCTATAGAAACACAATCATTGTTGATCCCACAACCTAACACTGAACCAAATATCTGTATACCCCGCATGCCTTTACGATGGAATATACATAACCCTCATGCTAGGGTAACCCATAATTACAGTCTGGTCGATGACTTGGCACAATCCCCTGCAACCATGTATATGTTGGAGGTCCTCCAAACCTGTCCATCACAATGCAAATCCTTGATTTCCGCCTTGGGGGAAATCAACCCTGCTGATACTCGAGTAATCACCTTTGATTTAGATAGTGGAGAACCATGCCTCCCCGCTCTGGTAGCCTTTCAGATACCAGTTAAGATATTGAACATAATAGTTCATCGGTGCATCATTAATGAAGGTGCATCCACATGAATCGTGTCCAAATTAGTATGGAAGAAAATCGGCTCACCGGATCTAGTACCATCTGCCATCACCTTGAGAGATTATGACGGTCAACCATCATTCCCTGAAGGGCTCTTCCAAAATGTCCCTGTAGATCTTGGGGAAGAAACCATTCTGATTGATATTGAAGTTATCGACGCCCCAGTTGATTAAAATATCTTGTTCAGACATAACTACATGTATGCTATGAAGGTGATAGCCTCTTCTATGTTTCGTACTATGATGTTCCCCCATAACAGGAAAATCGTCATCATCGAATAACTTACACATTACGAGCCTAATCATTCTGTCAACATTGATAACATCCTTCCTCTTGTCTGCGCTAACTCGGACGCTTTTCCAGTCATCGACATTGGCCTTGGAATATTCAAAAACCCATCCTTGTTAGGCACTTATCATGGAGCACCACCTCTCTTAAACCTATCTATTTCAGCACAAGCGTGTGTAGTTTCCTCTAATGGAATAGATGTCAGAGACAATAATCCTCTCACTTAGTCCCCTCCCCACATCGAAGTTCCATTAGTTAGAGAACTATTACCTTAGGAATTCCCTAAGAACACCACTGCACCACTTATCCCATCTTTTCCCCTCATATAAGGGAAAATCCCAGTTTGGGAGACCATCCTCGAAGCCATCACATAAATCCCCCTTTTCTACCCCCCACCTGGAGTCCAATCATTCTAGGTCACTGCTATCCTCACCCTTCCTAACATTGTTATCGTCATCCCTGTATGGTATCTCCATCCACCCTTCATGGTTCCTATACCATCTCTTCCTCCTCAAAGAGAGGGATTACCAATGTAGATCCCAGTACATGCTCCTACTACACTACCCCCACTCCCAACTGGTAGCAACACTGCCACCACCAGGGGTAGACAAAGGAAGAACGAGCCCATATCTCCCCTCCCTCCCCAAGCTCAACCTCCTTGTGCCCTCTACGACAAAGAAGGACACCCCATTAACATATTTCCTACTCTTCCCGAGTTACACAATCTTATCCAACTCCCTAAAGAAACCCCATTGCTTACCACTCCACCAAGTAAATCCACTTCTAACACGAAGTTCTCAACCACATGCAAGAAAGGGTTACGAACCAATTTCGCTTGTGCCCTATGCTCAGAAAATGGCCATTACACTCATCATTTCCTAGCTCAACCTAAATTCCACCAAACATTAGCCACAATTCACCATGCATCTCTATCGGATCCCTCTCATGCTCTCCCTACTGATTCTCACATTACTGACATTCATTATATGTATTCATTAGTCCCCAAGCGAATGAGATATCATCCACAATATATTGACATTTGGTTTATGTCAAGCAAGCCATCACACCCTGTACATTATATCCCTTCTACGTCCTCATCCCTTGAGGTCACTAAGACTTATCCATTAATTGTTTCCCCTACCATCTCCCAGGATCCCCTGGATTCTCGCATTTTCCACTACGATGAAGATATATTGGAGGAAATGAATACCCCTGATTGCCCATGGAATGCGCTCCATAATTGAGAACTTTTTCTCTCACAAGAGGTATTTCACCCTGCTAACCAAGCCCCCCTGTGCGCAATCAAAACCATGGATTTTATTCCTTTGGGACATATTGACTGGTTCAAAAACCCTATTCCTACCCTGATGCTTTTGAAGAAGGCAACATGGCCGACATCTCCCCCACATTCAAAATTGACATTTCCATTAAACCAGGCATTGTAGAAGAGATCACCATCGATGTCGCATGCTCCATTGAAGAAATCAATCCTTACAAATCTCTCTTTCATGAATACCTATATATTTTTGCCTTTTCATATATGAATATTCCTGGCCTCGATCCTTCTATAATTGAACATTGAATCGACACATGGCCAGATATCACCCCTGTTCGTCAAAAGAAATGCCCCCTACACCTATCCAAAGTTGCGACCATCAAAGATGAAATTGACAATTACGTGTTCTCGTGTTCATTTACCCCATTGCATACACTTGGGTCTCCAACACCATCCCTGTTAACAAAAAACAGGGAACTATTCATGTCTACTCATACTTTCAAAATTTCAACCACGCTTGTCCCAAAGACAACCTCCCAACCCCTTTCA
>JZKD02S1426099.1:51160-61257 GCA_000966675.3 Picea glauca | reverse complement strand
TAGAAATGTCCCACCTTTTCTGTTGACCTTTGAAATTTTCAATAGGAATGTACATAATTGTATGGTAGATTCTGACGCATCATCAAATGTAATGCCTTGGTCTGTCTGCCAGAAAATCAATGCTGAAGTCCAACCTTCAACTCTGGAAATTATTCATCTTGATCGGATCGGTGTTAAGGTGATAGGTGAATTAAAAAATGTCCTTATTAGATTATTCTCTAATCCTAATGTTCACTAGATTATTGATATTATTGTCGCGGACATCCCTGAAGTATATGGCTTATTTTTAAGTAGGGATTGGTCCGAATAGCTGCATGGTTACTTTGCGACAGACTGGTCTCATTTGTGGCTACCAGAGAATGGAAAACCTAATAGAATCAAGATCAATCATGAGCATTATCTCAAGCTTACTATGACTGATTTAAATGAAACTAATGAATGATTTACTGCTTCTGCTAATTCACCTGAAATGCAGGGAATGAACACCTTTTTTGGTAACTTCATGGCAGAAACTTCTACTATTACTGACCCGGAACAGTAGTTAGAACTCATGACATGCACACAGTCGGCAACTCTCCCTAATATGTCACATATAGCTGATGAGACTCACGTATGGTTTCTCTACTTCGATGGGTCCAAATCTAAAGAAGGAGCTGGTGCAGGATGTGTGCTCATTGACCTAGCGGGTAACAAAACTTTGATCTCTTGTCAATTAGAATTTGAATGCACAAACAATACAGGTGAATACGAGGCACTTCTGCAAGGACTCAAAAAGGCACTAGATTTGAAAATACATAATTTAGTGGTATTTGACGATTCATAAATTGTGGTCAGGAAGGTAAGGAATTCTATTCATTGCCTATTTCCACACCTAAAAAGTTATCAGGCTGAGGTATGGAATCTAATGCACAAATTTTCTACATTTAATATTAATTCCATTCCGAGATTAAATCATTATGAGGCTGACTTGTTGGATAATGTTGCTTCTAAACTGTTTCCCGCAGAAGGCCTTCCTCCAAACGTGTTCTCCATTGAGTTGTTATTCAGACCATCAGTCCCAGACAACATCACTAATTGGAGAGTGTTCGATGATGATCAATAGATCATTAGTTTCCTGCACATGGAAGACACTTTCCAAGGTGCGGTTATCAATGAAGGCACCCACGACGAAGACCTCCATAATTTTATGGTAATATCAAACCAAAGGTCCCCGAAAATGACATCAGATCTGGTAAATTCTATCCCAAAATTTGTGGTAAGATTAGAATTTTTCTATGATATGCATGATAAATTCAAAAAATCAGTAAATTGTAAAACAAATAGTTCTTCCTTGACCCATGAAAAAGTAAATCTAGGAACTAAAGATAATCCACAATACATCAATTTGGGAACGGGATGTTCTAAGCAAGAGAAATCAACCTTTATTAAATTGTTTAAATAATTTAAGGATGTCTATGCTTGGACGTATGATGATCTAAAAACATTCGACCCTAACATTATACAACATATCATCCCCTTGAAACCCTTGACTCAGCCTTTTCAACAGAAGTTAAGGAAGATGCACCCAAAACTAGAACCAACGGTCAAGAAGGAACTAAACAAACTATTGAATGCAAAGATAATCTTCCCAGTAAGGCATACACAGTGGGTTTCTAACCTTATCCCTATGAGGAAGAAAAGTGGCGAAATCTGACTATATGTCGATTTTTGAAACTTAAATCGAGCATCTGATAAAGACAACTACCCCGTTCCTCCAATGGAACAAATTCTCTAGCAGGTATCCGGTTCTGAAATATTGTCGCTACTAGACGGTTTTTTAGGGTATAACCAAGTCCTCATGTCTCCTCCAGACTAGCTGAAAACCACTTTCTGTACTCCATGGGGAACCTATGCTTATAGAAAGATGCCCTTTGGGCTTATAAATGCCGGTGCCACTTTCCAGAGAGCGATGGATATCGCTATTCGTGGTCTAATCAATCAATCTGTAGTGGTCTATCTCGATGATGTCACGATTTTCTCCAAGAATAAGGGGGATCACTTAGCCCATCTGAGATCGGTTTTACAACGATGTCGTAAGTACGACATCTCTCAAAATCCTAAAAAATCTGTCTTTGCAGTAGAACAGGGCAAGCTGCTCGGATTCATAGTATCCAATGAAGGTATGATCATTGATCCCGAGAGGACTCAATTCATTTCAAAACTCCCTCCCCCCTCTTCCAAAAAATCTATGCAATCTTTCCTAGGTCAGCGAATTTTGTCAAAGGTTCATTCTGAGCTTTTTGGAAATGGTGAGGCCTTTACAAAAATTAATAAAAAATGACGTGCAATACCATTAGGGACCTCAAGAAATTCAAGCCTTTGATTCAATCAAAAAATCAAGAGTAGAGGCTCCATCCCTAATAAGCCCTGACTTTTCACGAGATTTCACTCTTTACACATTTGCCTCCAATCGATCTTATGTCACTGTGCTAACCCAAAGGAATGCTGAAAACAATGAGGTTCCCATTGCCTTTATGAGCTCAGCCTTTAAGGGAGTAGAGCTTAATTATCCAGCTGTAGATCAACATGCTTACGCTGTTTTTAAAGAAGTAAAACATTTTTGATCGTATCTACTGAAATCTAGAACTAAAGTCATTATTCCTTACCCTACTATCAGAAATTTGTTAGTACAGAAAGAACTGGGTGAAAAACGGGCAAACTGGGTGACATCCTTACAAGAGTATGACCTCAAGATCACCCCAGTACAAATTGTTAGAGGCTAAGGTCTATGTAAATTGGTTGCTGATTCAGTTGAAGAATAACAAATTCAAACTGATATGTTAATTGAAGATCGACATAATAAAAGTCAAATCTGCTGTGTACAAAATCCTACAAATCCTTGGTATGACGACATTAAGTTTTATATAATACAGGGTTCAGCTCCTTGTCACCTTGATCCCAAAAAGAGGAGAGTGTTGAGATTAAAGTATGCACCTTACTAGCTTGTGAATGGTGTATTATTTCGCAAATTTTTGATGAAATCCTTATGCGTTGTCTAGAAAGAGATGAAGCAAATAAAGTCTTATCTGAGTTGCATGCAGGAGAAGCTGGTGGGAATTTCAGTGGAGACACTACTGCCCACAAAGTACTAAGGGCAGGGTATTATTGGCTCATGCTTTTCAAAGATTCCCATACATTATGCCGCAAATGCACAATTTGTCAAAAGGCTTCTGGATGTGTACAGAAGGCAACATTCCCGCTGCAACCTATTTCGATGGATTTCCCTTTTTAGAAATGGGGTCTTGACATCATTGGCCCAATAAACCCCACCTCCTCACAATAGCATAAATACATCATCATAGCAACAGATTATTTCACCAGATGGTCCGAGACTGCACCATTAAAAGTGGTAAACACCTGTCAGGTAATATATTTCCTTAATACAAATATCATTACTCGATTCGGTATTCCTGAATGTCTGGTTTTTGACAATGCTTCCTATTTTTCGTCCCTAGATATGAGTGCCTTTGCTTTAGAAAAAGGGATAAAGCTAAAAAAATTTGCCATCTATTACCCCCAAGGAAATGGTTTGGCAGAATCGACAAACAAGAACCTGATCAAGATTATCAAGAGAACAGTCTCCGAAAACCACAAAAATTGGCATAATGCACTATTCAATGCAATCTGGGCTGATAGGGTAACTCTGAAAACTGTTGTTGGTAATTCCCCCTTTTTCTTTATTTATGGAAGGGAATCAATTCTTCCTCCACATGTTCTGCTTCCCTCTCTACAACTATCACAGAAGGTTCAGGAAGAAGATTGTCCTCCTCTGGAAAGTCAGATTAATGCTTTACTGAAGTTAGAAGAGGTAAGGACTCAAGCAAAACAAAAACTGGATCGGCATCAACATATTGTCAAAAGCTGGTTTGATTCAAGTTCTGCCTCACACAGGAATTTTGAGGTAGGTGATCTTGTCCTCAAGTGGGATAAACCTTATGAGGGGAAAGGGGAATATACTAAGTTCCAAAACCTGTGGTTGGGACCATTTTTAATTGCTGAAAAACTGGGTCCCAGTTCTTTCCGCCTGCAAAATTTAGAGGGACAACCAGACACCTTCTCGGTGAATGGCCAAGNATTCAATATTTAAAACTTAAGGAAAGCGTCCTATTCTGTCATGTTTTGTTCTAGATCCAGGTGGATCTAGGGAGATCGGTTTGTGTCCACACTTACGGATTTATCCATAAACAGTATGACCTCAAGATCACCCCAGTACAAATTTTTAGAGGCTAAGGTCTATGTAAATTGGTCGCTGATTCAGTTGAAGAATAAAAAATTCAAACTGATATGTTAATTGAAGATCGACATAATAAAAGTCAAATCTGCTGTGTACAAAATCCTACAAATCCTTGGTATGACGACATTAAGTTTTATCTAATACACGGTTCAACTCCTTGTCACCTTGATCCCAAAAAGAGGAGAGCGTTGAGATTAAAGTATGCACCTTACTAGCTTGTGAATGGTGTATTATTTCACAAATTTTTGATGAAATCCTTATGCGTTGTCTAGAAAGAGATGAAGCAAATAAAGTCTTATCTGAGTTGCATGCAGGAGAAGCTGGTGGGAATTTCAGTGGAGACACTACTGCCCACAAAGTACTAAGGGCAGGGTATTATTGGCTCATGCTTTTCAAAGATTCCCATACATTATGCCGCAAATGCACAATTTGTCAAAAGGCTTCTGGATGTGTACAGAAGGCAACATTCCCGCTGCAACCTATTTCGATGGATTTCCCTTTTTAGAAATGGGGTCTTGACATCATTGGCCCAATAAACCCCACCTCCTCACAATAGCATAAATACATCATCATAGCAACAGATTATTTCACCAGATGGTCCGAGACTGCACCATTAAAAGTGGTAAACACCTGTCAGGTAATATATTTCCTTAATACAAATATCATTACTCGATTCGGTATTCCTGAATGTCTGGTTTTTGACAATGCTTCCTATTTTTCGTCCCTAGATATGAGTGCCTTTGCTTTAGAAAAAGGGATAAAGCTAAAAAAATTTGCCATCTATTACCCCCAAGGAAATGGTTTGGCAGAATCGACAAACAAGAACCTGATCAAGATTATCAAGAGAACAGTCTCCGAAAACCACAAAAATTGGCATAATGCACTATTCAATGCAATCTGGGCTGATAGGGTAACTCTGAAAACTGTTGTTGGTAATTCCCCCTTTTTCTTTATTTATGGAAGGGAATCAATTCTTCCTCCACATGTTCTGCTTCCCTCTCTACAACTATCACAGAAGGTTCAGGAAGAAGATTGTCCTCCTCTGGAAAGTCAGATTAATGCTTTACTGAAGTTAGAAGAGGTAAGGACTCAAGCAAAACAAAAACTGGATCGGCATCAACATATTGTCAAAAGCTGGTTTGATTCAAGTTCTGCCTCACACAGGAATTTTGAGGTAGGTGATCTTGTCCTCAAGTGGGATAAACCTTATGAGGGGAAAGGGGAATATACTAAGTTCCAAAACCTGTGGTTGGGACCATTTTTAATTGCTGAAAAACTGGGTCCCAGTTCTTTCCGCCTGCAAAATTTAGAGGGACAACCAGACACCTTCTCGGTGAATGGCCAAGCTCTCAAGAAGTATTTCTCCTGACAAATCCTAGATACACCTTTTGTACATAATCGTTTCTGTTTTGGTTTTCTTTTTTTCTTTCTTTCATTAATTTTGTTTTGGCTTTCTAAGTTAAACATTCATGTATTACAGTTTAGTTCAGAAAGGGAGAACATAATGCTTCATCTTGTAACAACTGTCAAGGGCTACCAGAGCATCAATTGCTGTGTTTTTCTAAAAATGTAGACTAGTGAAAGATGGTATTTTGTTTGAGAAATGATTTCTCGGTTTCAATTTTCATTTGAGAGTAAACACGACTATCATTAAAATCTCTTTATGTTGTCCCTGCTTTTAAGAAAGCAACTCAACGATGCCTTCCTGTCCTCGAAAAATTGGTTTCGTCAGTGAACTATTTTCAGACCATGATGAAGGTTAGCAAGAAAAAATTAAAGGAGACAGAAATAACAAAATGTACCAAAGACTGAAATTTTTAGCATCACCCCGCTCTTCTGGATATCTATAAATTATATCGATAATTTCCCGAGAGTTTTGGGAAGTGTTTGCAAACCTGTCGGGATATTGAACAGGTCTGCTGGGAGTGGGTAAATGCATGCATGGTGCCAAGACAACTTCATCGAGGTGCTGAATGGGCTCGCTGGCAGCGAAGCGATGTTAGGTTAGAGAAAATTCTCAGGTAAAAATAAAGTTCTGATCATAAGCATCCTTCATTCTAATTTGAATTTTCTTGGACAAGATAGAGGCGTCAGAGTGGTTTAATTGACATCCTTGTTGAGGCTATGGGTTTTTGCTGGAAGCATTGGCCCTGTCAACAACATTGGAGCCAATAACTTAAACATCGTGTCTTTCATTTGTTAATTCTATCACCAGATTTCATTTTTTAACGAAAGGTATCTTAAGCTGGACCACGTAATGATTGTCAAAGATGCTCAAATGTATTTCAGTTCTTTGATTTGAAATCATTCAAATATTTCTAACTTGAACTCGTCAGTGATACAAAGATAAATTCTTCTCCTAGCAAGTCGCCATTGTTGGCAGCCCAACTTATTTTTAACTTTTTAAAGCATCAAATAATA
Source organism: Picea glauca (assembly GCA_000966675.3). Lineage (NCBI taxonomy): Eukaryota > Viridiplantae > Streptophyta > Pinopsida > Pinales > Pinaceae > Picea > Picea glauca. The sequence continues at coordinate 54,563 of JZKD02S1426099.1, read as the reverse complement.
ATCTATGTAGCTGCCTACCTGGGTTCGTACTTTTTTTTGTTCTTCATAAACAATTTTTGAAACTATAAATGTGAGTTTTCGGTTATTCCTATTGTTTTTGTTTTCATGCTTCATTCATGACTGAAAGCATGAAAACGAAGCATTAAGATTTATGACTGTATTACCGCTTTATTTAAAAGTTTATGAAAGGTAGATGGCTCCACAGTTTTTGTTAATAAAGACTTTGTTTCTTGCTATCAAGCTCATCTTCTTTATTGATTCCTCAAATGTGAAGCATGCTTATGGATTGTTATTTGAATCAACAAGGGTCCTTTTAGTTTAAACCTTGATATATTTTGTGGCCCTTGGTCATGCGTTCCCTTGTCACAACATTTTGGTTTTTAAATTTTTTTCCCTATCCTAAACTTTAGAAACCAAACCTACCTTATTGTGCAATGATAAAGTTTTAATGCACCTRGYCGTGGCCTGTACCATGTGAGAGGTGGCAGTTYGATGACAGTAAGCCCATCACTTCAAGCTTAGTCTGAGGTTTTGTATGTATTCCTCACATTCATTTCAAAAAASGCCTATCATTTCGTATTGAGGAACTTTTGTTCATACACCCTAGGTTATTGATGAGTTTTGGGTCTGAAATGTCRCTCTGGTCTTCTCCTTCGAAACTCTCCATMCTCACTATGTTTTATTGATTTCTTGTCGAATCCCCATGGCCCCGGTTGTTAGGATTGAACCCAATGGCTCTTAGACCCTACTCCCGTGTGATGATGCAAGGGAGGATCTCGAGGGTCAAGGATGGCTTGTTTTTATTGAGAAATTATAGGGATTCAACTTGCGTACCACTCAGGAATTTTCCCTTTCGTTTGACAGATGTCGAGCCAAGGTGGGAGACATTCAGGTCGAAGTCACAGAGGAGTTTTTAGGTCAAGCAATAGGTCTTCCTTTGACCAAGAAGAAGTGGTTAAAAAATGCTAAAGTCGAGGAGGTTCCATGGAGTATTTTCTTCACGTCTCGAAAAATCAATTTTTGCGACAGAGGTATGCCTATGTCCATGATGAAAACCCGATGGCATGGCCTGCTAGCAGTCTTGAAACAATTCGTGATGTGTGAAGGCCGTTTTGGTTTTGTATTTCTATATCATATACATTTGCTTATGAATTTCATTGGGTTTCAATTAAACATGCCCTATTACCTGTGGAGAAGCTTGTATAAAATGGCAAAGAGGTATAAAAGACAACAATTGGATTAAAGATTGTTTCACCATGACCTAATAAAGATACTATTGGTACATCAATTAAAATTACAAAATGATGACTGGAACGCCTTCCTAGCCCGAAATGTCTTTGTTAACTCTGATGCTATAGAGGTTGAAAAACCCGTAATAAAGGAAACCGTAGTCCCTTCATCTACACAGGTCTGTCTTACAACCACCCTCAGTAAGCCTATATTTGACCCAAAATATGTTGAGTAGAGCCAACCTAACGCCTCTGCTAAGAAAGAAAATAGACCTATGGGCAAGCCATCTAAAAGTGTTATTGATTTAGGTTTTAAAAATAAAAGGTCGGGTAGGTTGATCTCCAGGAAATTGCAAAATAAATCAAACCCTCATGTGAGCTCGACGATCAAGATCCATGAGAGCTCAAACTCGAAAATTGATAGATTCTTAGCCGAAGAAGACCCTCCTTCTTTCCAAGTAGAACCCCACCAGGCTTACAATTTCGTGGATAACCTACCACCTTGTTTGAAGAACAGTCAGGGGTTTCCGGGTATTAAATTTGATAATAAATCTAAAGGCAATAGTGAAGACAGTCTGACACACAACCGTGGCTATTCTCAAATGACCGTCACAGGTTTCCAATGTGAAACTTGTCTGTTCTGGATTGACAAGTATTACATGGACATACCCATTTTACAATCACATATAAAAACCCTTACCGATCAAGTCAACCCCCTAACAGATGAAAATCATAGGCTCAATTCCATTGCTCAGAGACAAGGAAAACGTTCGAAAACAACAGGGAACATCATACTAAAAAATGTCGAAAGTGTCACAACAATGATCAATTCTGAGATCATGTGAATTGATTTGATTTTCAAGTTAAAGGTAAAGATTCATTTTTGTCTTAAAATAGTGTTACATTCTTGTTCATAGAATAAATTAGATTTTATTGCTAAAATAAGACTAGCTACATAATCAACAAATTCTGTAGCCAATCTATTCTTATTTGAAATTTGGAAAATATTGGTTAAATGTATATCTGAATTTCTTTATTTCATCTTTTTCTTTCAGGATATTTGGGATTTTATGGTGACTAAATGATCTGGAGCCTTTTTGAGCTTATTAGCCATATCCATGGCTCATTTTTGTGTAAACAAGAACAAACTCTTTTTCATTTTTAGAGATTTAGTGTGATTTGGGGTGGTTATATTCCCCCCTATTTTTGTAATTAGTAGAGGATTGTGGAGATTTAATCTTATCTCATAAGATAAGACAATTATCTTTTCTAAACCCTTTAAAAACTCATATTTTTGTAATGAAAACATCTGGGCCTGGGGCTGAAGTATGGACAATTAATTCACAGACTTAAATGGAACATAAATGCATATTGCAGCTTTAGCTTCTTGTTTATGATGTCTTAGTTTAAGTTCTGTTTATCTTGACATGATAATAGGTGTTGATAACTTTTGTCTTCATGCTTTATTATGATTTGGTATAATTCGTTTATAAATGTTGTCCATATGTGATGCTTCAGATTTTATATAGGGTGGTCATCTATTCAACTCAAATTATGAGATTTGTCTTTAATTTGTTGTTGAACGTTTTAATGAAAAGTTCTTACAAAAAGATTTATCTCACTGTAATTGCTTGTAAATCATAAGATCACCACAATTATTTGCATCTCTTCGTTCTGTCGTTAAAATTCAACAGTCAATATACTGTGTTGCATTTATTCCGAACAGTTTCAAGGTTCATTGCAGATTTATCTCTTGGACACACTGGTTGGACTTTCCATAATTATACAGATGTTGGATGCATGTATATTAACTCATTGATAGGTTAGTTCATTTCTTTCTGTTGTTTATTTGTTTACGAAACTCTAATATATGGTCTGGCTTTGAAAGTCCACATACTTCTGTTTCATAGTACATTTTTTGTTTTAGATAAATAAAGAAAAAACCAAAAAAATAGTTTATGTGCTTTCTTTATCCGCTTTTGTTAAAGCAACCATCTTTTCATAGATTTTCATGAGTTTAGATTAAAACGCACAACTTGTACATCATGCATATAAATTAGATAAACGGATCCATTGTGTAAATATTATCATTCAATAGTTATATAGATACGTATATACATATATACATTAAGTAGTTATTTGTTAGATTGCTCTTTTCCTTTTATTTGTTTCTT
>JZKD02S1426099.1:26716-42519 GCA_000966675.3 Picea glauca | reverse complement strand
TTTCAACATCAACACAGTTTCCAGAAGGGAAACAATATATTGACTCTCATTACCTTTTCAATGAGGAGTCTCAGACGGAACATAGAGAGTCACCATTTCTTTCTGATTCTGTTGACCCCCATAACATTCAAATTTAGCACAATCTCATGTTAAGGTGGGTCTTACTGTGCGACTGTTGCAGTTTTCCATACCAGGCGAAAACCTCTGAATTTGATAGGCCATAAATGCCTACGGTTCATCAACACTTATTACTGTCATCCATTATTCGCTTCAGATTCATTTCACCATATTGAACCGTCATCTATTGTTATCAACTGTCCCCAAGGGCACTGAAACTATATACATCATCATACATCTTCAGTTATAGACCCACATTTTGGTTTCATGACACGAGCATGGGGCATGCCCGCCTCGTTTGTATACATATTTTATTTTTTCTTCTTAGATAAAGGTTTGGTTCCCACATTTTCCCCTCTCCCTCTGGTGGATCACTCTTGCAGTTCCTCTCTTCTCTCTTCCACACAATGGCACCATCAACAAAATAAACATTGATGTGTTTCATATATACGTATGCTCCTAACCTCACACATCAAGGGGCATCTCTTATCACCAAAAAATCATCCGCGACATTACAAAGAATGGTTGAAGAAAGACATCAATTACAACAACAATTAGTACACCTACGACATCAAAACCCATCAAAAAGGCATAAAACTATGTACTTGGTTTAAAAATCAAAGTGTGCAAATTCACTAAAGGAAGCACACACATTGTATCTATGGAAAAACCCACACACTTCTCATGAACGACGCATTTATGAATCTTGTCGGCCTCTCAACCACTTCCAGTTCAACTTTCAACATGATTTGACACTCAGATCTGAGCGAAATCTAGCTTGGAGGCTCGTCAAGGGCTAGGAGGTTCCCTAAAAGGCCCCTTGTTCACATTATGAACGAGTTATATCTTGCCATGAATGTAAACTATAAATATATTTCATGGGTGCGATAATAAAATAAGAACTTCAAGGTATTATTATGCTACAAGAATTCTTCTTGGAGAATTCTTTTCTCTTTGAATCATTCAAGCACTATAGCAAGGGCCATTCCACTCACCTCTTGAGAGGATTGGTATTGTATTTCTTCAAGATTGTCAGTTTCCATTGTATGAAGAGAAGAGCTCTCTATTAGGGAACTCAAGAGCCCTCCCAAGGAGGAAGAGGGGATTCATAAGTCCTTGCCTTTCTATACGGTGCTAGCCTATTAATATATTGATCCATTGGTAGCTATATGATTGTCATTTATATGGTTCTAGTTCTTGCAAGTTTTCTAACATGTGTTTCCTTTTTTGTTTTTATTTGTATTTCCTTGTTTATTTGTCGTGTTTATCTGAATTAACTAGGTAAGTAAGTGTTTTTTTTTTTCTCACCCATGTGACAAAACTAATAAAACAGACTCTATCATAGTCATTTTGACATTAGACGCCTGGCCTACTAGTGTAAAACACAAAGATATGATGATTTTAGTCCATCTGGTGTGTAGGTATGGGATTTTGTTGATGAATAGGCCTTTTGAGTTCTTATCCATTGTCGTCCTGGTCAAGAACTACATCCATTCATTTGCGTTGGTGGTTTTTGGTACCTTGAACCCTGCCTTCAGAATTCCTGTGATTCTATGGATGAGGCCCCCTTTGACTGCTATTGATTTGTCCAGCTAGATATATCCTTCATGATATCAACTGACTATGAATTTGTTCGCTTCTTCCTTACAACAACCTAATTGGACTATCTACGAAGCTCCTAAAAGGTGTCTAATTCCCGCTCTTCAAGGAATTTTGTTTCGATCTTCCAACGACCTTCTTTCATCCCCGAGTCGATGAAGTTATGCCACTGCTTGTTCCAGTCCATTTCTTCTAGTCGCGACTGTCAGATATTGTGCATCAGAATTTGGAGTGGTGTTGCAATCACTTTGTCGAATTTCTTCTTTGATCTTGGCTCTACCAATGCTTCAATGACCTGACCCCTCATTATCGACATTTCCGAGTCAATTTCGATTGTACTCAACAACTCTGGAGGAATATTGGGTTCAATTTCATACTTAGTCGATTCAATACTTTGTTTCGGAGGCAAGAATAACAATGAGGCAAATTTGTAAGAATCCTCAATATTTATAGGTGGGAGTGGCAAGTGTGTATTAAATGTTTCCAACTCTTCCATGCATTCACGTGCCTTCGTCATAACTGTTGATGGCTTGGCCAAATAATGTGAGGGGATGACTATGTCAATGATGAGTTGACACCATGTGAGTCATGTCTAGAGTTAATTGTGGTAGTTTCTAATTGATGGTCATACACATCATGTGGGTCTGTAGTTATGGTAGTGGTTGCGCAATGGTCTTCTGTGTCATTTCGGTCATTAATGTCTTTTACTTTTCCATCCGTCCTTTCTTGTTGTTGTTTGATTATGTTGTTGTTTCTTGAGTCTAATTTGTCATAGTCAGTTTTTTCATGTGCCAGATTGAATGGGTCCCTTCTCTTAATCCACAGTCGATACATGAGCCCCCTGACTGTGGAGTTTATGTTGTCAGTTTTTTTGGGTCAATAATATTGGTAAATGCTTTGTCGATGTGTTTATTTTTTGTACCCCCCCTTACTTGTGTGACACATTCTCTCTCTTCATCCACGCTCGCTTGATTCAAATTTTGTATGCTCGCTTGATGAAGATCTTCCTCATTCAATCGACAGTTGCCTAATAAGTAATTGTTGTAAATTTGGGGATGGAGTTGTATGTCGTTGTTTTTTTCGTCTTCCTTCTTCTAAAGTTATGTGGCTCTACCAGGGACTTATTTCTCTCTCCATTCTTCTCTTTGCTATTTTTCCCCAAAAACTTCATTAATTGAGACTTCTTTAATACTTGATTTTCCTGTAATAGCTTTTTATATCTAAATTCTTACAACTGAATTTAGTTTATTAGTGTAAAAGGATTTTTGATTAATAAGAAAGTTATTAATTTACATTTTTCGATTTCAACCAAACTGTTATATTCAATCTTTCAATTCTCGTCGGTCCTTGTTGGCATCATTTTAATGAGGATTTTTCCAACAAGGCTCATTATTGTTATGTGTTGTATTTTTTTTAGATGAGCTCCATTAATTAATTTTTTAAATGGATGGTCCAACAATGTGTGTAATTGTATAGCTCATGTTAGTCAKATGTCTTCTATAATGTATAGTCCTAGCCATGTTGTTTATAATTTCCCGGGTTTTCCTTTAACTCAATTTTCATATAACAAGACCAAATCTCCATTATTCATTTCCTTTTTCTTTAKATGTGTTGAGGTCATTTCCCGCTTCGGAAAATTCCCTCCCCTTTTTTGTTCTCTCGAATTCTTTTCTCCCTTTCTTTTCTCCCTATGCTCCAGTGTTCCATGATAGATGCATTGCACAAAAGAGTTCTATGATCTACATTTYGATCCATGGAATCCYTGAACYGCCTAAGTTTCATTCTRCCTACATGATTCCATCCGAYTGACACTTCGTCCCATACTTAGCCAACTTCATGCCTCATACCATTGYGGGCTCTCGAGTTCGCGGGTTCACAAAAATATCAAACCACATATTTCCCCCGTCCATCCCTGCCAACCTCATGTCCTTCCCAATGCACATTTACTATGATTTTAATGCTAATAAGTGAAAGGATCGAGGAGATATCCTATTAAAATGCATTAAAACAATATTTACGGAGGATTATATCATCTCCCTCCAACATTCATTCCTAACATAATTTGGAGAAAGGGAATGTTTTCGTCGACTTATGGCAACAATTTGACAACAGTTCTGTGGAGATACAATGAATATTTTTCGGGCACGAGGATCAGAGTTTTCAGTGGTCCAGGGCATATTCCTATTATTCATCCCATTCTGTCCAGAAGGAAATAATCTGGACATCTGGAATTGTGCGTGCAGGTTATGTCCCAGAGGTTTTTGATCATAAGAAGTTGGTCACCTGGTGTGCTAAGAGATATATTCCAAGCCAGTGGATCATTCAGTTGCAGGACCATTCCCATGTCTCTCTGTCACCTCAGGTATTCCGTAATATGTTGAGACTTCCCAAGCCAACGCTCACCTTCAAAGGTGAAGATTGCAGGGAGTTATTAAAAAATCATGACAATGGAATGTACCTCTTACCCGAATTCCTAGAGAACCCAATGGTCCTCCCCGAGGAAATCACAAGATTGCAGGTTGGCTCATTAAAAAAATCCATTCCTGGAAATTGCATGGATTTTTATGAGGATAACAGGACAAGAAACCATGACCAACATCTCCCAGATGATTCTTTACATTCTATATTTTATGGTCAAAGAAAACGCCATCTTAGATTGGGGTAAGTTGATTTCCATTGAAATCTCTTCCCAATTGGTGCAATATAAGAAGGAGAAGAAATTATTTATGTCATCTTATTTGGTTTTCGCGATAGCGCATTGCTGTCAGTTCCCGAGATTTTCTGTGTGTAAGAAGGTAAACTGTGAATTCGACCCAGGAACCTTTTGGTATCAATCAATTTGGAGGCACAAGGTATCCCAACATTTTTATGAAGTTTTTAATGATTTTGTCCCAGTTTTTAAGGATTTGTTGTTTGGAAAGAATGCCCCCCTATTGTCTAACCAGGTGAGTAAGTTCATGGATAGGAAGGGGACACTAGAGCAAATGGAAAATTATAACGTTATAAGGATTTTTGGATCCAAGGAAAATCCTTCCTTCCTTTCATGCCACATATCTGAAAAAATGTTTGTTGTTGAAATCACAAGGCAATACAACTACTGGTTGCATTTTTTCCATGAAAAGAGAAAAAAACAATTCATACCTCTGCCTTGAAAAGTTGGAGATTTCATATTAAAAAATATTAACAAGATTGATGAATTTGCGAGTCACTTCCACATCCTCAATTCAAAATAAGATGAAAAATTAAAGGGTTCAACCCTAATGGTATTTTTGTAGAACATCTATTGGTTGTTGGTTTCAACAATTCTTTCATTAATACTATTTTGAAGGAAGATAGATACAATGCCTCAGGCACTCCTGCTTGTGACACCGATGACCTAAAGACAATACTCAACACCAATGAGTCATACATGTAGAGAGGAAAAGGTCCAAGTGAGAAAAATTCCCAATCCTCAACTGTCATGCCAAATAGTAAAACATCTTGGAGCAATACTCCAATGACCTACCAAAGTAAGAAAGTAACCCATAGTTCTTCAGGCGAAAGAGGAGATAAGAACCCTCCTTCCAAAAAAAATGAAATTTCTCATAAACTTTCCTTGAGGAAGAAAATAAAAAACATTGTGGAAGAAGAGGAGGGACCTCGAGGAGAAAGTGATATCCACAAACTCTCCCTCGAGGATATGGAACTTGAAATTGACATCGAGAAAGTGTTCCCCAACGCCGACCAACTAGAGAACACTGCTCACCAGAACCCTTAGATGAAAATAATTGAGATCGAGACCTTCGATGAAGAAGAGTCTTTTGCATTTCAAAGGGTTGTTTTTGACAGGGAGTCCAAAATTTTGATTATTGAGAAAAGATATGTAAAGAATAAGAAGGGGAAATCTCGTTCAGAGATTAACCTACGAAACATGCAGCCTTCCCAAATTTCCCAGATACACCGAGCAACTGGATATGCTCTAGATAATTCTATTGGAGGCCTTGAAGCAGAGAATGTCAGGTTAAAGGAGCGAATCAAAGAATTGGAGGAAGCTTTAATGCCCCTTCTAGTACTTGCTAGTCCTTTAGCAATAATCAGGCCTACCACACTTTCGAAAAAACTAAAAGGATAAAAAATCCTTCTTACATTAGCCGGAGGATATGTGGAAAAGAATATCAAGAAAATAATGGAATTAATAACATAGGCTTGGGAGATGTCAAAGAGCATGGTCTCTTTTGGAACGAGAGCACACACTTTTCATGAATATCTGCAGGCATATTTGAAAAATGAGGAAGGTTTCTACCTCGATGCGGTTGTACCATTTGGTGTTAAAGTTATCAATATGACATAATTGAGAAGAAGAGAGGAGGATATCCCTTTTTCGAACCAGATAAAACCATTGAACGCATGTTGGAAGGAAAAGGTTAAAAACTTGAATATCATTGTTCAAGCATGTAGTCAGGCCATAACCAGAAGAGATTAATTATTCAAGAAGCTAACTGAGATAGATCTGGTTGGAAGAACCAATGAGGTCCAAGAACCCAAACTGATACTCAACTCATTGTTCTTAACCAAGGAAGCATTTGATGAACAAGTTGATCTCTTTAAAGGTTTATCATTTGAAAAATTCTATGACATTCTTGGATATGGTGAAGATGACGTGGAAAACTGACTAGTTGATTATTCGATTAAAAATCAAGATATTGAAGAAGCATTGCAGAACATTTATATTGATCTAAGGGACCTGGAAGGTGAACTCTTCAATATAAAAATCTGGCATGAAATGAATGTGGCACCAATGAGGAGCTACATCGAGGAGTGGTTTAAAAGGGTTTTCGACAAGCTTACCAATGAAGGGAAAAGGACGGTTGAGACATTTCTTGTAACCGTTGAGGACAACCATAAAAGGACATCAGGGAGCAAGTGAAAAACCATAAGATACCATCATATTAAGTTAATACTGATCACATATTTGTTTCTTTATCAGCCTCTTCATCCAGTTACTCCACCTCTTTAAATATAAATGTTTAACCGAAGACTGATAATTTCCTTTTTGTTCTTACCAGGTCATGTTGTCTTTTGCCACCCACTTTCTTCTTTCTAAAAAATTCATTCTTATACATATTTACTTTATGGTCCACGGGAGCCCCAATCCCAGTCATTATGAAAAATGCCTTTTAATTTCAGAGAATATGTATTGAACTATATATTTTTTAGAAATTCCAAGAGAGTTGTTTTGGGAACAATCTCGACTGTACTTTGTAACCCAGTTTTTGTGAATATAACATATTTGAGGTTGATCTATCATTATCACCATTTGAGTTTCCCATGTACTACTCTATCAAAGTTCTCTTATGCATACTGATCATTTTATTTTAGTTTTTATGTGATAATAAATCTTTAGCCCTACTATGATGTATGTGAGGAAGTTTTGTTTATTTGATTTAAATGTATGAATGTGTGTGTTTCCTGGTCCATTCTCATGAACTCTCTCTTTAAAAAGAAAAAGAAAATATTTTTCCATTTTCTGTTATATCTATTTTACTTTCCTTTGACAGACTTATTAAAAGTCCCACATTTTATAAATCTCGGATATAGGAGTACCACTTCTATAAAAACGTAGGAGGATTTACATCCTCGTGAGGTTTCCTGTTCAGCCCTAATGGATTCAAGCGTCAACATTTTTACTGATAATACTGGGGAACATGAACTAAAAATTTGGAACCTGGCCCAACATTTTAAAAAGAATATATGAATTTACCCCAGGGTAACCAACTCCATTTAGAAATTGGACTGAATAATCAACGAAGCATTTTGCACCAATTGTATAATATGGTAATATCAACAGCCCAAACTCGATAAGAGTTAGAATATTCTTGGAAGATCGTAGTCCAAGAAGAATAAAGAGAAATTCTCTGAAGACAAAGGTGAGAGGAACGACAAGATCAAATAAATCAAAGAGTGGCTAGAGAAGCACAAGAACAAGGTCGAGATTGAAGCTATATGAATTCAAGGGACCCATTACCTGAAGTAAAAGTAAGCAACTCTCTGTCCTTAGAAGTAAAAGGTCTGATCCTGAAACCTCCTAAAAAATGGCAGCAAGAGACAAACCGCCCTGAATCAATCATCATGAGGAGAGACAAGGAGGCGAAAGAGATGTTGCAAGAAACCAAGGAATCCTAGGGTTTGGAAATAGAAGGAGGGTGAGAGATTCCCCTCTTAATCTCATAGGTGAACAACACAAACTCCTGATTCTCCCTAAGGGTACCTTAAAGGAATTTTTCGGAGATGGGACAATCGATGCAAAGAGGCATTTGCATTTATTTCTTGACGTTTGTGAATTCCACCGAGTTGAACATGATGAAATCATGGTGAGATTATTTTTGCAAACTTTATCAGAAAGAGCTTATAAAAGGTATACAACATTTCCCAGTATATCCATTCGCTCATTTAATGGCCTCAAAGTTATGTTCCGAACTATGTTTTCCCCCCCCAATTTCCTACCATACCCTCCTCACAAACTTCACCCAGACTGGGTCGAGGAAGAATGAAAGGATACAAGATTTTAATCTCAGGTTCAATAAGACCTTGGGTAGAATCCCATAAGACAAAAGACCAAATGACCCGTTCATTCTCATTTTCTATAAGAATGCAATGCCCCCAAATGTAAAATATGTCGTCAGAACGTTCCAAATGGATACTCTGGAGGAAGCAATGACTAAGAACACTTAGATGGAAGAAATTATGATTGAAACGGGCGTCGACCCCAAAATTATATTGGGATTAGTACAAAGGAAGATGTGGGGATTGAATATTGATAATCAAGGAGCTTCTGACTTGAGAAAGAATGAATATTTTAAACCTCGAGCAACTCAGAATCATATGGCAGGAGGAGGATTTTTTAAGGGAACCATACCAGACGTAACGTTTTATCCTACGGTGGCACAAGAAACAAATCGAATAATTGAGATTGCGCATATGAATAGAACCATCAAACATATGCATAACAAAATAACCAGGCTGAGAAGGGAGATAATTACATGACAAACCCAAGAATTCCAATTCCCGAACAAAGGAGTAACCCTCCCCCCGAAAACAGAGTCAGATTCAATAATAATGAAGACCCACCGAGACCAAGGGTTCCTAGACAACCCACTCCAAACACAATTTTTTTGGATGATGTTTGTGACAAGAAATTAACCGAGCAAGAAGATTATTACTTACTTGATGAATGCTATGAGACAATGCATATGGACAGATGTGAGGAATCCATGTATATATATGGAGAGGGAGACAACGATCCTAACTTGCAAGAAAACATCTCCAAGACAAGAGGATTTGTAAATAGACCAAAGAATAAAGGTGACTATGACAAAGAAAAGGAAAAACAAAAAGAAAAAGAAAATGAAAAAGTGTCGAATGAGAAGGTGACAATTGGAACCACAAGGAAACCCATAGTGATAAGCTCAACTCAAATGACGTATACTGTCGTGGAGGACTTAAGTAAGTTGAGGATAACCTTTCCTTTTACGAAAGTGGTAAATATTCCTCAACAGAGGCAAAACATCTTGAAGTTGTTGGATGATCCATCAAAAAGAACTAAAGTTGTTGTTACCACTCCAAAACAGAACCATATCTCGTTGATTTCTAAGATGAGAGGTAAAATTCCACCCTTCTACATCTCAATTGAAAACAATGATGTTGCATTACATAAATTTTTAGTTGATACTGGTCCGACAAATAATATAATGCCACTCACGGTCATGGAAGCATTGGGCATGATTTGCACTAAATATTATGAAACTGACGAAAGCATATATGCCATCGATTCTAGAAAAGTGTCGGCATATAGAGAAATCAAGGATTTTTATGCATGGACTACAACAACTCCCCATATCATCACAGTTTTTAATATTATTGTGGTAGACCTGCCTCCAACATACGGGGTTGTGCTGGGAAGAGATTGGAGCTCCATGATCGGTGGATATATAATGAATGACGACAATTGTATGATGCTACTAAGAAAGGAGGGAGCAATGATTAAATTACCCCAAGAGCCCAGAAAACCTTACTCCTTCAAGAATAAGGATAATGAATTAATGGAAGACTACATAAATGTCAAGATAGAAAACTATGTCACTTGGACATGGAGCAGAACCAAAACCTAGAATGAGTTCAAGATTTGGAGGCCTCAAAATATGTATTTGAAGGCTACAGTAGAATGTCATTTGATGGAGCATGTTATAAATCAGGGAACGAAGTTGGAATTGCTATCATAAGCCCAGATAATACGACACATGCTCACGCTGTAAAACTGGAGTTTCCATGCATGAATAACGAGGAAAAATATGAATCTTTAATCTGGGGGATGATCCTCGCATAATGAATGAAAATAAAAAATCTCACTCTAACTGGAGATTTAGAGTTGGTCATCAACCAAGTTACCCAAAAACTCAAAATAAAAAAGGAGAGACTTAAACTGTATTTCAAAAGAGTTAATGAACTGATGGAATCTTTCAACTCTTTCAATATTTATTTCATTCCAAGGGATAAGAACCACAAGGCCGATTCGCTAGCCTTGGAGGATCCATTATCAAATCTAGATGATGTCCTGAGAAAAACATCTTTCCAGGTGGAAAGGACCTTTTGGCCACCCGTGTCTGATAATATTGAGTAATTGCAAGTGTTTGAAAATGATGAACAATTGGAGATTTTTTTGTTAAATGATGATGAAGAAGATGACGATAAATCGATTGTCGTCACCAAATACTGCATACAAGATGAATCTTTGTTCATAAAATATGATCATGCCAAGAATCATCTTGAAGAAGTTTCAGTTCGAAAGGCACAAGAGATAAGAAAAGTCAATATTGGAACAGACCAGTCCCTGAAATATGTCAATTTGGGAGTCGATTGCACCCTCAAAGAAGTTGATCAATATGTTGACTTGTTCAAGGAATATATTGATGTGTTTTCTTGGACCTATGATGACTTAAAGGCTTATGACAAAACAATATTCCAACATATCATTCCTTTGAGGGAAGAAGCCAAACCGGTGAAACAAAAAATAAGAATGATGAATCCTAAGTTGATGCCTCTGGAAAAAAATGAGTTGGAAAAGTTGAATGAGGCAGGGATAATCTATCTCATCAGACATTCAGACTGGCTTTCAAATCCAATGATTTTTAGGGATAATACTGGGTAAATCCGAATGTGCGTCGACTTCAGAGATCTTAACAAAGTGATCATAAAAGATAATTTTTCGTTGCTCAACATGGAGTTTCTGCTACAACAAGTTACAGGATTGACATGCATGTCTATGTTGGATGGTTTCTATGAATATAATCAAGTTTTAGTGGCTTAGGAAGATAGAGAAAAGACATCATTTATCACACCAGGGGAAACATATCCATACACTGGAATGCCCTTCGGTTTGAAGAATGTTGGAGCCACGTTCCAAAGGGCCATGGATCATGCGTTCAACAGATTGATAGGAAAGTTTATGGCTGACTACCAAGATGACTTGATAGTGCATTCAAGAAAAAGGGAGGATCACATCCATCATTTAAGAAAAGTCTTTGAAAGATGTAGATTATATGATGTCTCTCTTAACCCAAAGAAATGCTTGTTTGTTGTGACTCAAGGCAAGCTATTGGGCCACATTTTATGCAAGGAAGGGATTTAAATTGACCCATAAAGATTTAAATAGATTAATGAATTGAAGCCCCTGACATCCAAGAAGTGAGTCCAACCATTCTTCGGGAAAATTCAAAGATTTGTTCCTGATTACGCAAGCATCGTAAAACCCATCAATTTGTTGCTGAAAAAAGAGCAGAGGTTCGAGTGGACAAAAAATACTTAGGAATCATTCAACAATATCAATGGGGCCATCACCACCGCTCCCATACTCAATAGTCCATATTTTCAAAGGGATTTTATCATCTATTCATTTTCTACAGAGGTAGTTGTCGCGTCCGTCCTCACTCAGAAAAACAACAACGAAGAAGAGTTCCCCATAACTTTTATGAGAAAAAATCTGCACAACTATGAGTTGAGGTACTCAGAACTCGAGAAACAGGCTTTGTCTCTTGTAAAAGTTGTGGCACACATTCAGACTTATATACTAAACTCTCATGTTATTGTCTGCGTCCCCTCATCCCCCATCAAGATGCTTCTAAATCAACAATTTAGAGAAGGGAAATGGGCCAACTAGTTAGCAAAAATTCAAGAGTATGATATCGAGATCAAACCATTGAAGGCAATAAAAGGACAATGATTATGCAAGATTATAGAGAATGGGGACTCAATCGATGGGATGATTTCAATCTTAGTTGGGGAACCATTAGTTGATTCAGAATGGTATAGAGATATCATATTCTATTTAAGATCTGGGCAATTCCCTGTTACAATGAATTCCAAGGAGCGAAGGACACTCAAGATGAAGGCGAGCCAATATGTGTTGATTTATGATATACTTTTCAAAAGAAATTTTGATGGTATATTGCAAAGATGCGTCGATGAGAATCAAGCTCCAGGATTGATCAAATAATTCCACGAGGGAATATGCTATGGACACTTTGCACCCACTGCAACTGCTCAAAAAATAATCAGAGCAAGATTCTACTGGTCATTAATCTTCAAGGACTTGTACGCTGCAATAAGGATATGTTTTTCATGCCAACAGTTCTTAGGAAAAATGAAGAAAGTTGCGATGCCTCTGCAACCGATTGTGGTGGAACAACCATTTTCCCAGTGGGGACTTGATGTTGTTGGGCCGATTAATCTGAAATCTAGCAAAGGGCACATGTACATTTTAAAAACTACCGATTATTTCACAAAATGGCCAGAAGCAGTGGTGTTGAAGAAGGATAACGTTGAAGAATTGATTGGATTCCTCAAAGAAAACATTCTGTCGAGGTTTGGTGTCCCAGATAAATTTATCACATACATTCGGTTCGATCTTCATTGGGTAAAAATTCACGGAGTTTTGTGGACAATATGGGATCATCATGGGTCAATCTTTGAATTATCATCCACAAGGAAATGGCCTTGCCGAATCCACGAACAAAACACTGGTGCATATATTGAGGAAAACTTTTGATGGAAACTAGAGGAATTGGCATTTGAAGCTAACATAAGCATTGTGGGCAAGCAAGACAACCCCAAATGATAGTACCGGGATGCCTCTATATCTATTGGCTTATGGGAAAGAGGCAAAAATTCCAATCAACCTCGAGATTAACACATTGATATCTATGGTTAATACTGAAGATACGGGAGACACTTCGCCTATCAAGAAAATGATCAATCAATTGTTGAAGCTGGAGGAGTGATGAAGCAAAGCCCTGAATCAGACTTCTCAGAGGCAACATATCGTCAAAAAATATTTTGATCAAAGCACAACTATGAAGAACTTTCATAAGGGAGAACTAGTACTGCTTTGGAACAATGCCAAGGAAAAGCCATCCATGCACACAAAGTTCAAAGCACTCTGGATCGGACCCTATGTATTCGAAAAGATATTGGGCTTTAACTCATATATGATCCAAGACTTGAAAGGAAAAATGTTAATGCTGCCTCTCAATAGGCAACATCTGAAAGGTTTCTTCTCCTAGCACTTTTTCGTTCTCATTGTACATAATTTTATTTCTAGTTTGTATATTCTTAATCTGACTCCATAACCCAATGGGTGAAAGCACCTGGTTACAAGAGATTCTGGATTCTTGACAACCCACATGGTGTCATCATCTCACAGTTGGAGCTTGTTGTTGAGGTCATTTCCCGCTTCCAAAAATTCCCTCCCCTTTTCTATTCTCCCAAATTCTTTTCTCCCTTTCTTTTCCCTCTTCTACACTTACCCGTTTTTCCCTTATCTTTTTTTCCCTCTTACCATCCCTTTCTAGTTCTAACACTTAGTCGGATTTTCAGACCGTGGGTTCCCAAGTTGGTGGACTTACAATTTATCACCTTCTTTTACAACTTCACATCATGAGTCTGACCGACCGCCCTGATGTCCCACACGTAGCTGAATCTACGACCGCAGGTTCCCGGGTTGACGAGATCGAGCTTTCATGCTCCCGTGTTCCGTGATAGACAGATTGCACCAAAGAGTTCCACGATCTACATTTCGATCCCCAGACTCCTCGAAATACCTAAGTTTCATTCCACCTATATGAGTCCATCCGATCATCGCGTCGTCCCATAATTAGACAATTTCATGCCTCATACCATCATGGTCTTCGGGTTTGCGGGTTCAAAAAAATATCAAATCACATATTTCCCTCGTCCATCCTCGCCACCCTTGCACCCTTCCCAATGCACATTTACTAGGATTTTAATGCTAATAACTTACCATGTAGGTTCGAAAGGATGGTCATTAATAAGCGAAAGGCTCGAGGAGATCTCCTATTAAAACGCATTAAAACATGATTTACGAAGAATTATATCATCTCCCTCTGACGTTCATTTCTAACATAATTTGGAGAAAGGGAACATTCTCGTTGACTTATGGAAACAATTTAACAACAATTCTGTGGAGATACATTGAATATTTTCGGGCACGAGGATCAGATTTTTCAGTGGTCCAGGGCATATTCTTATTATTAATCCTCTTTTGCCCAGAAGGAAATAATCTTGATGTTTGGAATTGTGCGCACATGTTGTGTCCCATAAGTTTTGATTGTATGGAGTCGGTCACCTTATGCACTGAGAGATATATTCAAAGCCAATGGATCATTCAGTTGCAGGACCATTCCCATGTATCTCTGTCACCTCAGGTATTCCGTAATATGTTGAGACTTCCTGAGCCAACGCTCACCTTCAAAGGCGAAGAACTCAGTGAGTTCTTAAAAAATAATGATAATGGACTGAACCTCTTACCTGAATTCCTAGAGAACCCAGTGGTCGTCCTTGAGGACATCACAAGATTGTAGGTTGGCTCATTTAAAAATCCCTTACGAGAAATTGCATGGATTTTTATGAGGATAACAGGACATGAAACCATGGCCAACATCTCCTGGATGATTCTTTACATTCTATATTTTACGGTCAAAGAATAATCCATCTTAGATTGGGGTAAGTTGATTTCCACTGAAATCTCTTCCCAATTGGTGCAATACAAGAAGGAGAAGAAATTATTTATGTCATCTTATTTGGTTTTCGCGATAGCACATTACTTTCAGTTCCCAAGATTATCTGTGTGTAAGAAGGTAAACTGTGAATTCGACCTAGTAACCTTGTGGTATCAAACATTGTGGAGGCACAAGGACTCCCAACATTTTTATGAAGCTTTTAATGATTTTTTCTCAGTTTTTAAAGATTTGTTGTTTGGAAAGAACGCTCCCCAGATGTCTGACCAGGCGAGTAAGTTCCTGTATAGCAAGGGGACACTAGAAAAAATGGAAAATTATAACGTTATAAGGATATTTGGATCCAAGGAAAATCCTTCCTTCCTTCCGTGCCACATATCTGACATAATGTTTGTTGCTGAAATAACAATGAAGTACAATTACCAATTGCATTTTTTCCATGAAAAGAGAAAAAAACAATTCATACCTCTGCCTTGGAAAGTTGGGGATTTCATATTCATAAATATGAACAATATTGGCGAATTTGCAGGCCACTTCCACAACCTCAATTTAAAATATGCTGAAAAAGTAAAAGGGTTCGACCCTAATAGTATTTTTGTAGAACATATATTGGCTATTGGTAACAACAATTATTTCATTAATACTATTTTGAATGAAGATAGAGACAATGCCTCAGGCACTCCCGCTCGTGACACCAACGACCTGGAGACAATACTCAACACCAATGAGTCATACAAGCATAGAGGAAAAGGTCAGGGTGAGAAAAATTCCCAATCCATGACTGTCACGCCAAAGAGTACAACATCTCGAAGAAGTGCTCCAATGACCTACCAAAGTAAGAAAGTAACCCACAGTTATTTAGGTGGAGGAGGAGATAAGAACCCTCCTTCCAGTGAAATTAAAATTTCTCATAAACTTCCCTTGAGGAAGAAAAGAAAAAAACATTTTGAAAGAAGAGGAGGGACCTCAAGGAGAAAGTGATATCCACGACCTCTCCCTCGAGGATATGGAACTTGAAAT
>JZKD02S1426099.1:0-15151 GCA_000966675.3 Picea glauca | reverse complement strand
TAAAGAAACACACTAGAAAACACACTTTTACCTAACGACACAATAGACCAAGTAGATCTTACTAACTCCTAAGTGTCTAAATATCCTAACACCCCCCCTTAAGAACAACTTGGGAAAGGATTGAAGGATTTACAATAGTGACACAATAGGAAAAGGAAGGAGGCATTAGAGCCTATCCCCCCTTAATGACAACTTCCTGAACTCCTAACATAGATCGAAGTTTGGAAAAATTCACTTCTGTAAGAGACTTTGTGAAAATGTCTGCAACTTGATCTTCTGTAGGGAAAAAGAGCACTTCAATAACTTGATCATGAATGAGATTTTTTATGAAGTGCATGTGTAGCTCGATTTGTTTGCTATGATGATGTTGAACTAGGTATTTGGCAGGCTTTATGGCACTCTGATTGTCATTTACCGTTGCTCGGTACTCTGCTTCTATTGAAGAAAGTGCAATAGCCTGTTGTTTCTTACAGGCCCAAGTGACAAGTCCAGAACCAAGGCTGAAAACATAACCTGCAGTAGAATTCTGATCATCAGGGTCGTCGGCCCAATCTGAATCAGTGAAACCAACCAATAGAGTAGTCCCTCCTGAACTGTAATGTATCCCGAACTGAATTGTACCACGAACATAGTGAAGTATCCTTTTATTTGATTTCCAATGGCCTTCATGGGGTGTTTTCATATATCGGGCAACAAGACCAACAACAAAGGAAATATCAGGACATGTATGAGTCAAGTATAAGAGGCTACCAACTAACTGATGGTACAGGGTGGCTACGAAGAAGGTCACAAGCATACTTAGACTGGGAAAGAAAAATTCCTTCATTGGTTTGCAAAACTTGGAGGCAAACGAAATAGTGCAAAAAGCCTAAGTCTGTCATGTCAATTTTATTCTTAAGGTTGGTTTTCACATGGTTTAAAAGTTTTGAGTCACTACCAGTAAGGATAAGGTAATCAACATAAAGGACAAGGATTATGAGATGGCTTCCTACTTCTTGGTATAGACATTAGGATCAAAATGGCATCTAGAGAATCTAGTGGAAATAAGAAAGCTATCCATTTTTGGCATACCAAGCTCGGGGAGCTTGCTTGAGACCATAAAGAGATTTCTTGAGGTGACAAACAAGGCTAGAGTCATTCTGGACATAGCCAGGAGTTTGTTCCATGTAGATTTATTCTTGCAAATCTTCGTGCAAGAAGGTGGATTTAACATCCATCTGATCGACCTCCCATTTATGTGAGGCAGCAAGGGAAAGAACAAGGAGGATGGAATTCATTTTGGCTACAGGGGAAAAGGTTTCATTATAGTCAATTCCTTCAACTTGGGAAAATCCTTCGGCAACTAATCGAGCCTTGTGTCTGTCAACACTTCCATGTGATGCATACTTAGTTCTGTAGACCCATTTCCATCTAACAAGTTTTCTTCCTTTTGTAAGAGGTACAAGATCCCAAGTATCATTTGCCATTAAAGAATGATACTCTTGATTCATTGTTGTATCCCAATCTGGATGACCTGAAGCTTCTAGAAATGTCTTTGGATCATGAGTTTCTGAAACTTGATCCAAAAGAGAAGAGGCTCACTGGAACTGTGAACGTGTCTGACGTTGATCTGAAGGATCATCGACAAGATCACTAGCTACTTCTCGTGTGGAACGGACCCATCTAGGAAACGGTGGAGCTAGTGTTGGTTCAAGTTCAAGGGACTCATCTGGAGGAGGGTGAGAAAGCAGAGATGAATTTTCATCCTCACTATCATCATCTGAAGAAGAAACTAGATCATAAGAAGGCACAAATGTCGAAGATGGCTAGTAGGCCGAAGAAGGCAAAATCATCGAATTAGGCTCGCAGGCCAAGAGATTTTCATCAAATTTAACATCTCTTCGAATAATAATTTCATTACAATGTGATTGAAGAAGTCTATAACCTTTGACATCTTCAGAATAACCAACAAATATACACTTCTCACTTTTAGGCTGCAATGCTTTCCTTCTCTCATCAGGAATGTGAGCCCATGCTATACTGCCAAATACATGGAAGTGACTTACATTTGGTTTAATTTTAGTCCAAGCTTCTTCCAGTGTTATATTTTTAAGAGCCTTTGTGGGAGTGTGGTTTACTATGTAATTTGCACAGTTGATGGCTTCCGCCCAATACTTTAGACTTAAACCCTTAGATTGGATCATACAATTAGCCATTTCTTTTAATGTGTGGTTCTTTCTCTCAGCAACAACATTTTGTTGTGGTGTATATGGAACAGTGTGTTTCATTTGGATTCCCTGTGTAGTGCAGTAGATTGTAAAATTATTGTTCACATATTCGCCTCCATTATCTGTTCTTAACCTTTGAATTTGATGTCTAGATTGCTTTTCTACAAGGGCATTGTAGACCAAAAACTTGTCAAAAACTTCACTCTTCAATTTTAAGAAGTAAACCCAAGTACGTCTGGAAAAGTCATCAATGAAAGTTAAGAAATACTTGCACACAGAAAAAGAAGGAGAAGAAAGTGGACCACACAAATCACTGTCAACAAGCTGCAAAGGACCCGAGGCGTGCCAAGAGGCACATTTTTCAAAATTGTCCCGATGATGTTTGTCGAGAACACAACTTCCACAAACACCATCTCTGCATGAAACAAGAGGAAGACCAGTCACCATATATTGATTACATAGTTGTTGCAATGAGCGATAGTTTATATGACCAAACCGCTCATGCCAAAGTTTGCTCAAGTCATCACTGTGAGCAACAAAAGCTGATGAAAAATCTGATGACCCAAAGTTGTCAAACTTGTACAACCTAGTAATATCACCAACAATTCCAATTGCAAGAACATGCTTAGGATCTTTTAGATCCTTGATTACAACTTGGTGAGGTGAAAAATCGATGGTTTTACCTTCACCTAAATGAGTGATTTGATATACTGATAGAAGGTTACAAGAAAGACTCGGAACACATAATACATCATTGAAATGACCGTTATCTACTTGAACTATTCCAAATCATATAACACTAAGAGATCTATCATCACCAACAAATATTTTCTTGGTGTTACATTCATTTAGAGCAGAAAATATGGCTTTATCCTTAGCCATGTGATAAGATGCTCCTAAATCAATAAGCCACTCATCAGAAGAAGAAGCAGTAGAAGTAAAATTTTCATTGAAGGAGAAACCAGAAGCAGAAAGTGCATGTCCATGAGAAGAAGAAGTAGAATCAATACTGATGTTGTGATTCTTCATCACTGCCATCTTCTTGAAACATTTGGACTCATCATGACCATATTTATCACAAAAGTTGCAATGTCTGTTAGTATTCTTACTTTTATATTTTCTCCTTTGTCACCATTAGGAGTTGAAGTTGTCTAAGCAGGTTTGGGACCCTTATGTTGTTTGTTGTTGTAGCAAGGATGTTGCTTATTGGGATACTGGGGTTTATCTTTCTATTGGGCAACTAAGGCTTTGTTGGAGGGACCTGTAGTGTTGATCACTCCAAATTGTACAAGTTTATCTTCCTCTCAAATCAAAGAAGCACAAAAGGACTCAAGAGTGGGTTTTTCATAAGCTTCTTCCCCTAGAGCCTCTCTCATGGCATAAAATGTAGATACAAACACAGAATATGCACTACCTAGCTTAGAAAGAATAAGATAGATGCAACGCTCTTCCTTCATATTTATCTTACATTCTTCACATAAAATTCTGAGTGTTTTAAACCTAGAAAGATAGTCTCCAAGGCAAGAAAAATCACTTGAACTCAAGGTCAGCATTTGAGTTTCTAACTATTGTGCTCGAATAATATTGAGTTTACCAAACACAGATTCAATCTTTTCCCAAGCTTCTTCGGGGTCATCAATGTATTGAATGTGGTACCTTAAATCATGAGAGATGGAAATTCCAATTAGTCCACGTGCTTCGTCATTCATATTATCCCACTTGTCTTTCTTATTAGCATCAGTGGGTGTTTTTTCCTTTCCCAAGGTAATCCGGTACAAGCCTTTACTTCTTAATAAATCTTCCATATGAGATTTCCATTGGAAGTAGTTGTTGCTGGTAAGAAAGACAATACTTGTAGAAAACATATTAAATATGTATATAATGTGGATTTAAAAACTGAAACTGATGATCTGGATAGAAAGAGCTCAAAAATTTATGCAGTTTAAAAAAAAACGGCACTGAAAATAGACTTCTGATGTTAGAGTTATGCCCTTTTTAAAAAAGGCACAATCGATAACCAAATGACCACGTGATTGTGTAAGTTGCTTGATGAAGTGACCCACTTTTATAAAGAGAAGTGGGGATCACTTTTACAATGAAGTTACTTTATAACAGAAAAGTTGCATGCAAAATAAATAACTCTAAAACAAAATATTAAAGCTACTTATAGTGATTCACTTTTATACTTGAAGTGAAATACACTTTACAATTTTAGCATGAACTTTTTCAAAAACAGTAACAAAAGAGAGACTTGAACTCAAGACCTCTTACTTAATAAGGCAAATTTTAACCAAATGATCTAGAAAAAMATATTGTAATGTTCAGAAGGAGGATTGGGGGTGTTGTTGTTGTTGTTGTTGAAGACGGCCTTAGAGAGCTTGCTAAAAAAAAACTCTTTTCACACAAGAAAAAAATTTCGTTTCTCGATGACAGCAAGGGTTAGATCTTGGTTAGATTACCCGAAAGATGCACAAGGCGTCGGGAAAAGAGAATACAAAGATCTAAAAGAGTAGAAAATAAAAAATAAAAAAATACAAAACCGAAATAAAACCCAAAAAACTTCTCTGCAAAAAATTTAAAAAATGTGTATTCAAACTTTATACCTCCGGATCTGACTGTAATGGTCATATCTTGGGAAAACGGAAACATTTTCGAGTGAAACAAAAAGTGTTCCTAACTGAAATGAGAACTCTGGATGCAATGGAATAGTCCTCTCAGCCCATAAATGTACGTAAATAATAGAAATTGGAGATTAGGCAACTCGGCTTCACGATCTCGATCTTCAACAAGAGAGGGTCTTCAAACAGGCTCTGATACCATGTTCGACAACACAGGTATTCCAAAAAAGGATGAAAACCTTTAGTAACCTCTCACATAACCAGATCAAATATCAACACACCGATGTTTTCATGTGGTAAAATCCCTACAAGGAAACATCCACGGCCCCAGCCAACGCGACCACTTGGAGCAGTTTATTAATGCAAAGAAAAAGATTACAGAGAGATTTTCCAAGAGATTTTCTCAGAACCGATCATCGAAAAATGACCCTCCATGCTCTTTAAATAGATATCATGGACCAATCGGGTTTTAATCCATGGATCAATGGTCATTAAGATCGAGGAGAGTATGAACTATCAGATCACTCTATGTTGGGAACATATCGTGACCATCAGATTTCCTAACTACAAATGCATACTAATGCATACTAAAGAAACACACTAGAAAACACACTTTTACCTAAAAACACAATAGACCAAGTAGATCTTACTAACTCCTAAGTGTCTAAATATCCTAATAGAAAGGAAGGGAGATGTGAAGTCAAGAAGCAAAGGGATTCTTGAAATTCACTGAGTAATAGGTGATATCAGGTACTGATGGGTAACATGGACAAAGTCAAGACACTATGGGACTCGAGACTGCTCTTGGTTGGGGTTTTGAGGGATCATTGAAGCAACCGAAAAACTGGATCTAGTATCAGGGGGACAACTAGACATGGGGTTAGACTGTTAGAGGATTAGAGGATGTCCACGACAATAATATCAATAATATGGTGAACTTTAGGATTAGAGGATATTCTAATAATGACATTTTTTAATTCACCTATCACCTTAACACTGGTCCGATCAAGATGGATAATTTTTAGACTTGAAGGTTGGACTTCAGCATTGATTTTTTGGCAGACAGACCAAGGCATTACATTTGATGATGCACCAGAATCTACCATACAGTTATCTACATTCCTATTGAAAATTTCAAAGGTCAACAGAAAAGGTGGGACATTTCTACGAGTGTTAACAACAAAACTTTGTTGGTTTTTAGTTGCAGTCCCAGGAATTATTCTATCTACATTTGTTACACTTTTTACAGCAGGGTCTCTTTTATCTGAGGGTTTTAGTGTCGTTTTAACAGGAACCTTTTGAGATGTTTTAGGGTTGTTTTCTGCAAATTTGTTGTTGTTCAAATTGTTGTTTTTGTTGTTTTCTACAAAGTTCTGAAACATCTTTTGCAGAAGAAAAGAAAATTTCAACAATTCATAAACATAAATATTAGCTCTAAGTTTCTTAAGGTCTTCAATCAAATCATATTCCAAACTTGGGGTTGTTGAATTCTGTTTAGTTTCAGTTTTCTTAAACTGTTTTTTGAGGTGCACTAATTCCAATTTCAAAAGAGGGTTTGTTTTTTGTTTTGCTTCTAGAATTATAAGGATGAACCGTTTCAAAATTGGCTTGAAAGATACTATCCGAAAAATGCCCAAAGATGTTGCGAGAGGATTCGTCCTCTTCCACTATTTCTTGTTCAACTACATCTTCAGAAATCTCAAGGGGAACTAAGTTGTCATGAGCTTCAAGGATTGTCTGTATTGCATATTGTAGACTTTCTAAATTAAGGCCTTCAGAATTTAAGTTGGGCCGGTTTGTGGGAAAAGGTTTTCTAAAAGGGGGTTTGTAAGACCCTTTGATTGAAGAAGCTTCTTCAACCGATCTTCTTAAATATACGACTCGATTTGACAGTTTCTGAACAACCTTTTGTAAACTTTCCAGATCTGAACTGTCTGATTGAGTTTTGGTTTGGGGAGGTCCAGGAAGAATTTCAATTTTCTTCTTGGAAGATGAGGTAATCTCTGCCTCATTACAGATATTATCCTTTAGGCTTAGAATATATTTCTCAATTTGGCTTGCCTCCTCGAAGGCTTCCAATAATGTTTCCTTCTTAGACATTTTTACCCAGATTTCTATGTTATGGTATAAGGCTTTGGTGTAGTATGCGACGATAAGATTTTCAGCAAGCATTGAATCAATGGGGATTCAATTTTTTAATGTTAGAAACCTTTGATTAAAGTCTTTTATTTTTTCCTTGGGGTTCATCTTTAAACTAGAGATTTCCATGACTAAGACTTCGGGATATTTGTCATCTTCAAATTTCTCAAGGAAACAAGATTCGAATCTATCCCAAGATACAATGGTGTGGGGTTGTTGGGAAAAATACCACGTAGAGGCATTGCCTTCGAATGTATACAGGAAAATTCTACATACTACATCTTCGTGTTCTACATTTTTGAGTCTAATGGATAGCATGAACTTTTTTATGTGATCCTCAATGATTTTCTTAGAATCTGGATCGAAATTACGGAGCCATTTCTCTGGATGTTTAGGCAAAGGATGTTGGGGTCCAGGTATGGCCACAACATCTTGATCGAGCCAAGGTCTAGCGGGATTGTTTGGATTTTCCATGGGCGTGGGTGGTGTCGAAGGCTAAGATGAAGAACTCCCTTCGTCCGATGACTCTTCTCCCGAAGAGGAAGGAGATGAAGGTGGTGGTGAAGGTGGGATACCAGATCCTCTGACTGCAGGAGTGGGGTTGTGATCTGGATCTGTAGGATTTAGTAGAAGACCAGTGCCTTCAAGTTGCTCCCTGATAACAGAGAAATCTAGCGGTTGATTCAGTGGTCGACCTGGTTATCTGATATGACCCAAAGCATTGTGTGTGCTTAGAAGTGACTGACGAACAATTTATTGTACGTCGGACCCTAGAGGGTTTGTTGTTACTGGCTCAACGGTAATCTGTGGATTTTTCGTTTGAGGTGGTTGTTGTTTGAGAAGTAATGTTGTCGTCAGAACGACTTCTTATTACTATAGGGGAGCAGGTGTGTAGGGAATAAGTCTTGCGACCTCCACGTGCCATCAATCGTGTCCAGGCCCTCCTTCTAGTGCCATTTGTTGACGGGCGAAAATGACTGTCTGTCAATTGGAAGAACGAGTCCAGTCCGGAGTTGTCTAAATAACCCAAGTCATTTGGTGTGACTTGCTCTAACGGGTTTAATGGCTCCGTTGGCCAATCTAAAAGTCCTAGAAGAAACAAATAAAAGGAAAAGAGCAATCTAACAAATAACTACTTAATGTATATATGTATATACGTATCTATATAACTATTGAATGATAATATTTACACAATGGATCCGTTTATCTAATTTATATGCATGATGTACAAGTTGTGCGTTTTAATCTAAACTCATGAAAATCTATGAAAAGATGGTTGCTTTAACAAAAGCGGATAAAGAAAGCACATAAACTATTTTTTTGGTTTTTTCTTTATTTATCTAAAACAAAAAATGTACTATGAAACAGAAGTATGTGGACTTTCAAAGCCAGACCATATATTAGAGTTTCGTAAACAAATAAACAACAGAAAGAAATGAACTAACCTATCAATGAGTTAATATACATGCATCCAACATCTGTATAATTATGGAAAGTCCAACCAGTGTGTCCAAGAGATAAATCTGCAATGAACCTTGAAACTGTTCGGAATAAATGCAACACAGTATATTGACTGTTGAATTTTAACGACAGAACGAAGAGATGCAAATAATTGTGGTGATCTTATGATTTACAAGCAATTACAGTGAGATAAATCTTTTTGTAAGAACTTTTCATTAAAACGTTCAACAACAAATTAAAGACAAATCTCATAATTTGAGTTGAATAGATGACCACCCTATATAAAATCTGAAGCATCACATATGGACAACATTTATAAACGAATTATACCAAATCATAATAAAGCATGAAGACAAAAGTTATCAACACCTATTATCATGTCAAGATAAACAGAACTTAAACTAAGACATCATAAACAAGAAGCTAAAGCTGCAATATGCATTTATGTTCCATTTAAGTCTGTGAATTAATTGTCCATACTTCAGCCCCAGGCCCAGATGTTTTCATTACAAAAATATGAGTTTTTAAAGGGTTTAGAAAAGATAATTGTCTTATCTTATGAGATAAGATTAAATCTCCACAATCCTCTACTAATTACAAAAATAGGGGGGAATATAACCACCCCAAATCACACTAAATCTCTAAAAATGAAAAAGAGTTTGTTCTTGTTTACACAAAAATGAGCCATGGATATGGCTAATAAGCTCAAAAAGGCTCCAGATCATTTAGTCACCATAAAATCCCAAATATCCTGAAAGAAAAAGATGAAATAAAGAAATTCAGATATACATTTAACCAATATTTTCCAAATTTCAAATAAGAATAGATTGGCTACAGAATTTGTTGATTATGTAGCTAGTCTTATTTTAGCAATAAAATCTAATTTATTCTATGAACAAGAATGTAACACTATTTTAAGACAAAAATGAATCTTTACCTTTAACTTGAAAATCAAATCAATTCACATGATCTCAGAATTGATCATTGTTGTGACACTTTCGACATTTTTTAGTATGATGTTCCCTGTTGTTTTCRRACGTTTTCCTTGTCTCTGAGCAATGGAMTTGAGCCTATGATTTTCATCTGTTAGGGGGTTGACTTGATCGGTAAGGGTTTTKATATGTGATTGTAAAATGGGTATGTCCATGTAATACTTGTCAATCYAGAACAGACAAGTTTCACATTGGAAACCTGTGACGRYCRTTTGAGAATAGCCACGGTTGTGTGTCAGACTGTCTTCASTRTTGCCTTTAGATTTATTATCAAATTTAATACCCRGAAACCCCTGACTGTTCTTCAAACAAGGTGGTAGGTTATCCACRAAATTGTAAGCCTGGTGGGGTTCTACTTGGAAAGAAGGAGGGTCTTCTTCGGCTAAGAATCTATCAATTTTCGAGTTTGAGCTCTCATGKATCTYGATCGTCGAGCTCACATGAGGGTTTGATTTATTTTGCAATTTCCTSGAGATCAACCTWCCCGMCCTTTTATTTTTAAAACYTAAATCAATAACACYTTTAGATGGCTTGCCCATAGGTCYATTTTCTTTCTTAGCAGAGGCGTTAGGTTGGCTCTACTCAACATATTTTGGGTCRRATATAGGCTTACTGAGGGTGGTTGTAAGACAGACCTGTGTAGATGAAGGGACTACGGTTTCCTYTATTACGGGTTTTTCAACCTCTATAGCATCAGAGTTAACAAAGMCATTTCGGGCTAGGAAGGCGTTCCAGTCATCATTTTGTAATTTTAATTGATGTACCAATAGTATCTTTATTAGGTCRTGGTGAAACAAKCTTTAATMCAATTGTTGTCTTTTATACCTCTTTGCCATTTTATACAAGCTTCTCCACAGGTAATAGGGCATGTTTAATTGAAACCCAATGAAATTCATAAGCAAATGTATATGATATAGAAATACAAAACCAAAACGGCCTTCACACATCACGAATTGTTTCAAGACTGCTAGCAGGCCATGCCATCGGGTTTTCATCATGGACATAGGCATACCTCTGTCGCAAAAATTGATTTTTCGAGACGTGAAGAAAATACTCCATGGAACCTCCTCGACTTTAGCATTTTTTAACCACTTCTTCTTGGTCAAAGGAAGACCTATTGCTTGACCTAAAAACTCCTCTGTGACTTCGACCTGAATGTCTCCCACCTTGGCTCGACATCTGTCAAACGAAAGGGAAAATTCCTGAGTGGTACGCAAGTTGAATCCCTATAATTTCTCAATAAAAACAAGCCATCCTTGACCCTCGAGATCCTCCCTTGCATCATCACACGGGAGTAGGGTCTAAGAGCCATTGGGTTCAATCCTAACAACCGGGGCCATGGGGATTCGACAAGAAATCAATAAAACATAGTGAGTATGGAGAGTTTCGAAGGAGAAGACCAGAGTGACATTTCAGACCCAAAACTCATCAATAACCTAGGGTGTATGAACAAAAGTTCCTCAATACGAAATGATAGGCGTTTTTTGAAATGAATGTGAGGAATACATACAAAACCTCAGACTAAGCTTGAAGTGATGGGCTTACTGTCATCAAACTGCCACCTCTCACATGGTACAGGCCACGACCAGGTGCATTAAAACTTTATCATTGCACAATAAGGTAGGTTTGGTTTCTAAAGTTTAGGATAGGGAAAAAAATTTAAAAACCAAAATGTTGTGACAAGGGAACGCATGACCAAGGGCCACAAAATATATCAAGGTTTAAACTAAAAGGACCCTTTTTTATTCAAATAACAATCCATAAGCATGCTTCACATTTAAGGAATCAATAAAGAAGATGAGCTTGATAGAAAGAAACAAAGTCTTTATTAACAAAAACTGTGGAGCCATCTACCTTTCATAAACTTTTAAATAAAGCGGTAATACAGTCATAAATCTTAATGCTTCGTTTTCATGCTTTCAGTCATGAATGAAGCATGAAAACAAAAACAATAGGAATAACCGAAAACTCACATTTATAGTTTCAAAAATTGTTTATGAAGAACAAAAAAAAGTACGAACCCAGGTAGGCAGCTACATAGATTATTATTTGATGCTTTAAAAAGTTAAAAATAAGTTGGGATGCCAACAATGGCGACTTGCTGGGAGAAGAAGTTATCTCTGTATCACTGACGAGTTCAAGTTAGAAATATTTGAATGATTTCAAATCAAAGAACTAAAAGACATTTGAGCATCTTTGACAATCATTACGTGGTCCAGCTTAAGATACCTTTCGTTAAAAAATGAAATCTGGTGATAGACTTAACAAATGAAAGCCACAATGTTTAAGTTATTGGCTCCAATGTTGTTGACAGGGCCAGTGCTTCCAGCAAGCACCCATAGCCTCGACAGGGATGTCAATTAAGCCACTCTGACGCCTCTATCCTGTCCAAGAAAATTCAAATTAGAATGAAGGATGCTTATGATCAGAACTTTATTTTTACCTGAGAATTTTCTCTAACCTGACATCGCTTCGCTGCCAGCGAGCCCATTCAGTACCTTGATGAAGTTGTCTTGGCACCATGCATGCATTTACCCGCTGTCAACAGACTTTTTCAATATCCCGGCAGGTTTGCAAACACTTCCCACAACTCTCGGGAAATTATTGATATAATTTATAGATATCCAGAAGAGCGGGGTGATGCTAAAAATTTCAGTCTTTGGTACATTTTGTTATTTCTGTCTGCTTTAATTTTTTCTTGCTAACCTTCATCATGGTCTGAAAATAGTTCACTGACGAAACCAATTTTTTGAGGACAGGAAGGCATCGTTGAGTTGCTTTCTTAAAAGTAGGGACAACATAAAGAGATTTTAATGATAGTCGTGTTTACTCTCAAATGCAAATTGAAACCGAGAAATCAATTCTCAAACAAAATACCATCTTTCACTAGTCTACATTTTTAGAAAAACACAGCAATTGATGCTCTGGTAGCCCTTGACAGTTGTTACAAGATGAAGAATTATGTTCTCCCATTCTGAACTAAACTGTAATACATGAATGTTTAACTTAGAAAGCCAAAACAAAATTAATGAAAAAAAGAAAAAAAGAAAACCAAAACAGAAACGATTATGTACAAAAGGTGTATCTAGGATTTGTCAGGAGAAATACTTCTTGAGATCTTGGCCATTCACCGAGAAGGTGTCTGGTTGTCCCTCTAAATTTTGCAGGCGGAAAGAACTGGGACCCAGTTTTTCAGCAATTAAAAATGGTCCCAACCACAGGTTTTGGAACTTAGTATATTCCCCTTTCCCCTCATAAGGTTTATCCCACTTGAGGACAAGATCACCTACCTCAAAATTCCTGTGTGAGGCAGAACTTGAATCAAACCAGCTTTTGACAATATGTTGATGCCGATCCAGTTTTTGTTTTGCTTGAGTCCTTACCTCTTCTAACTTCAGTAAAGCATTAATCTGACTTTCCAGAGGAGGACAATCTTCTTCCTGAACCTTCTGTGATAGTTGTAGAGAGGGAAGCAGAACATGTGGAGGAAGAATTGATTCCCTTCCATAAATAAAGAAAAAGGGGGAATTACCAACAACAGTTTTCAGAGTTACCCTATCAGCCCAGATTGCATTGAATAGTGCATTATGCCAATTTTTGTGGTTTTCGGAGACTGTTCTCTTGATAATCTTGATCAGGTTCTTGTTTGTCGATTCTGCCAAACCATTTCCTTGGGGGTAATAGATGGCAAATTTTTTTAGCTTTATCCCTTTTTCTAAAGCAAAGGCACTCATATCTAGGGACGAAAAATAGGAAGCATTGTCAAAAACCAGACATTCAGGAATACCGAATCGAGTAATGATATTTGTATTAAGGAAATATATTACCTGACAGGTGTTTACCACTTTTAATGGTGCAGTCTCGGACCATCTGGTGAAATAATCTGTTGCTATGATGATGTATTTATGCTATTGTGAGGAGGTGGGGTTTATTGGGCCAATGATGTCAAGACCCCATTTCTAAAAAGGGAAATCCATCGAAATAGGTTGCAGCGGGAATGTTGCCTTCTGTACACATCCAGAAGCCTTTTGACAAATTGTGCATTTGCGGCATAATGTATGGGAATCTTTGAAAAGCATGAGCCAATAATACCCTGCCCTTAGTACTTTGTGGGCAGTAGTGTCTCCACTGAAATTCCCACCAGCTTCTCCTGCATGCAACTCAGATAAGACTTTATTTGCTTCATCTCTTTCTAGACAACGCATAAGGATTTCATCAAAAATTTGNCTACAAATGCATACTAATGCATACTAAAGAAACACACTAGAAAACACACTTTTACCTAAAAACACAATAGACCAAGTAGATCTTACTAACTCCTAAGTGTCTAAATATCCTAACAGAAAGGAAGGGAGATGTGATGTCAAGAAGCAAAGGGATTCTTGAAATTCACTGAGTAATAGGTGATATCAGGTACTGATGGGTAACATGGACGAAGTCAAGACGCTATGGGACTCAAGACTGCTCTTGGTTGGGGTTTTGAGGGATCATTGGAAGCAACCGGAAAACTGGATCTAGTATCAGGGGGACAACTAGACATGGGGTTAGACTGTTAGAGGATTAGAGGATGTCCACGACAATAATATCAATAATCTGGTGAACTTTAGGATTAGAGGATAATCTAATAATGACATTTTTTAATTCACCTATCACCTTAACACTGGTCCGATCAAGATGGATAATTTTTAGACTTGAAGGTTGGACTTCAGCATTGATTTTTTGGCAGACAGACCAAGGCATTACATTTGATGATGCACCAGAATCTACCATACAGTTATCTACATTCCTATTGAAAATTTCAAAGGTCAACAGAAAAGGTGGGACATTTCTACGAGTGTTAACAACAAAACTTTGTTGGTTTTTAGTTGCAGTCCCAGGAATTATTCTATCTACATTTGTTACACTTTTTACAGCAGGGTCTCTTTTATCTGAGGGTTTTAGTGTCGTTTTAACAGGAACCTTTTGAGATGTTTTAGGGTTGTTTTCTGCAAATTTGTTGTTGTTCAAATTGTTGTTTTTGTTGTTTTCTACAAAGTTCTGAAACATCTTTTGCAGAAGAAAAGAAAATTTCAACAATTCATAAACATAAATATTAGCTCTAAGTTTCTTAAGGTCTTCAATCAAATCATATTCCAAACTTGGGGTTGTTGAATTCTGTTTAGTTTCAGTTTTCTTAAACTGTTTTTTGAGGTGCACTAATTCCAATTTCAAAAGAGGGTTTGTTTTTTGTTTTGCTTCTAGAATTATAAGGATGAACCGTTTCAAAATTGGCTTGAAAGATACTATCCGAAAAATGCCCAAAGATGTTGCGAGAGGATTCGTCCTCTTCCACTATTTCTTGTTCAACTACATCTTCAGAAATCTCAAGGGGAACTAAGTTGTCATGAGCTTCAAGGATTGTCTGTATTGCATATTGTAGACTTTCTAAATTAAGGCCTTCAGAATTTAAGTTGGGCCGGTTTGTGGGAAAAGGTTTTCTAAAAGGGGGTTTGTAAGACCCTTTGATTGAAGAAGCTTCTTCAGCCGATCTTCTTAAATATACGACTCGATTTGACAGTTTCTGAACAACCTTTTGTAAACTTTCCAGATCTGAACTGTCTGATTGAGTTTTGGTTTGGAGAGGTCCAGGAAGAATTTCAATTTTCTTCTTGGAAGATGAGGTAATCTCTGCCTCATTACAGATATTATCCTTTAGGCTTAGAATATATTTCTCAATTTGGCTTGCCTCCTCGAA
>JZKD02S1426088.1:0-11109 GCA_000966675.3 Picea glauca | reverse complement strand
TGTTGTGGGAATTCCTCATTATTTCTCCTTTGTAAGGGAAATCCCTATATAAGTGATTTCCCTCACATCTCCATCATTGTAAAGGTTGTTACCTTAGCCTTTTCCTAATGAATCTTCCATCATAGGCTCATTTTGGGTTGATTTGTCCTTGAAAAGGGGTGGCTTAATACTCTTTTGTCTTTGATACCTCTTCCCTTTCATATTTTCATTCCAAGTTTTTTTTAAAACTCACATCCATCTATTCTTCTCATGAAGATAATTTTGTCTCCTTATGGCCTCCTCCAAAGTCTTGGGGTTATCATAGTGTCTTTTCACTTTAGAAGGAAAGTAACCCACTCATAAACATTTGGATTTTGACCTTTTCATCCTTTATGAAGCCCACATACTTAAACAACTCAAAGAATCTCTTCTTATATTTATCCATTGTCATGCTTCCCAATTTGAGTTCAAATAACTCTTTCATATTCCTATCATAGCAATGATCGGAAAAATGTTTCTCTTAGAAGTATCCTTTGAACTTCCTTCATGAGAATTTCTTCTCATCAAGGTGATTTACTTGATTAATATGCTACCATCACATGGCTACCTTTACTTGTAGGTGGTAGGTTGCAATTCTTATTTCTACCCTTGACGGATAATCATGCAGCTGGAAATATTTCTTCATTTCCAACAACCCTTCCTTGACCTCTTCTCCCTTTCTATGCTCACCATTGAAATTTAATGGCTTGATTTTCTTGAGTTCATCTTCCAATATTTATTCCTTAGGATTTCTCCTCTACCTCCTTACATGAAATGCACTTGTGTTTCTCCCTAGCCCTGAAATTGCATAATCTCTTCTAGTGGATTTCCTTAGAGAATCATGCCACCTTCTCATGCTTCTTTAATATGTTTGATTCCCATGATCATCCCTTATTCTATGGGATCCTGATTATTCCACTTGTGTGGCACTAGTTTCTTTCTTTGAACCAGAGTATCTGTTGACTTGTGTCTATAGTATATCCATAATCTTAAGTATCCCTTCCCAATCTTTCATAATATTTTCATTATATTCCATATATATATACACTTCCCTCCATAGGATTTTCATATTCACAACCTATTCTACAGTGTCCTCCCTGCATTTTCTTCCATTGGATTATGTCTTAGAATTTCCCATGCTACCACCCAACCTTCTCAATTCTTCCTCATAACAATAAGACCTCTAAGAATCCTCCATGACTTTGGTTCTCATACAAGAATAAAATTTTCCTCTTGCACCTCTAAATTCTGCAACAAAATATGCATGAAATAAAAAATTTCATTATACAAGTATATGTAGAGTGAGAGAGAGAGAGAGAGTTTTGGAAAAATAATGCATAATTTTTATGCTCCTTAATGGCCTCAAGTCATCTTCATCTGAGTTGATTGTAAAATTTTCTGTCGTAATCCTTTTTTTGGGAGCATGTGATGATTGTCTTCTTTGTTATCCTTCAATTGACTACTCGCTTTCTCAAATATGATCTCTGAGAAAAAAGTTATAGTCAACTGAATATTTTCACTTTACCCCTCTTGTGCACCTTCCTCTCTAGTGCAAAATAAACTGCAACACTAATTTTTTCCACTTACAAAGGTAAATATGTTAGGAACTATGGAATGTTGTGTATGAGACACTGTTAATACTATTGATACTAAATTCACAACAACTCTTATATTTTCAAACTAATACTCCAATCAAAATATACAACAATATGGAAATGACAACTTTGTCCCTTTTGTACTTTCTCCTAAATTGGAAATTTTATCCATGATTAAGCATCCCTACAACAACTCCTTTGTATTTTTATAGAAATCCAATTTGGTGTATTTATTCCTACCTTTTTAATGATCTATCAAATTTCACCTTTATCTCGTCTTTGGGCTGATAGTTATGTCCTGCATAACCTTTGACTATTTTCCCATTTTTAACTATGTATGCTACAAGTGCCTTCTCTCTCATCCTATACACTTTTAGGTAGACATATTCCAAATATAGTTCCATGGGATTTCTATAGACTGCTCTTGCACCAAAAAATGACTTCCGATCAATGAGTTATTCTGTTTAGAAGTAAAGTGGTACTGAATTTTTACCATGTATTGTTTCAACTATAAATTTCTCGAACGAGCTTTGTGTTATGCCCATAATAGCTCGTTGGAAATATCACATTGAGATATTTAATTTAATATGTATATATTGTGTGTACAAAGAGACTTTTGTACCAAAGGTACACTTATTTCTCTTGATTTTGAGTACCTAAATATGTCGTTTAGGCCCTCAAAATTCCTGTGCAAGTTGATGACCTTTATAATCTAAATTATTTTGTATAAAACTGATTGATTTACTGGTGTAATATCCCACCAATTTTACTTACAGTAGTCCCTAGAAAATTTGGTTGATGTGGCATGGAATGCTATATTGGATTCCACATGTTGTTATTTCATTCAGCCATGTCATCATTTGTCGATCCTTCTATCGATCATTGACCAAACCTTCCACAATCATGTAGGGATTAGATTTATAGGATATTCCCATAGGGTATAAAATAACACTTTATTTCAATTTCCCCACTATCCATGACCCATAATATTTTCGTAAACACCCTTCATAGAATTTTCCTCGTGGGGTGACACGCTAATACCTTAATACTATCTTCCCGCGAACCACAACCTACAAACCTATTAGGCTTAGCTTCATCGAATTTCTATGCATAAATTTGAAGTTATAAGTTATAATGTTTTTCCATGACCTGCGGCCCACAAGCCTTCATGGAAATTTACCTTTGTGGCCTTTTACCCTCGTGGCCTTTTCCCCACATAATCCTCCAACAAGACTTCTCCCTGAGAGCCATTTTTCCACAGACCTTTTTGCGTGGCCCTTTTCTTGTAGCCTTTCTGATGGGTCTAATTGTTCTTGAAATTCTTCCCCAAACATGTACTCAAATTGGGGAAAACACTATGGAAAATCCACACATGTGATAGCAGAAATGAACTAGTTTAGCACATTTTCTGGTGTATGCTCCTGAAGTGCCCTTGCATGGTCACTAGGAAATACGGGTTCTTCCCAGTCTTCATTCTCATATGGACATTCAAGCCACCATAGATTCTCCATAATAGGTTGAGCTGGAGGGTAAATGGTGAGCTTATGGATAGAGAGATCATTTGAGATGGTCATTTCTCCTTCTCTACAGCCAATAAATGCATTGGCTGTGGCTAGCCAAGGTCTTCCCAAAATAACGTGATAGCCTCTAGAAGGATCCTTTGAATGAATGACAAGAAAATATATGGGGTACTCCCATGAGGCTAAAGTAACCATGACATCATCTAAAATCCCTTCAGGTATAAACCTAGTCTTATTTTCTAATACCAAAATGGTGGGGGTAGGCCGAAGAAGAGATTGTAACTGTAATTGTTCCAAGGTAGTATCGGTCATAACATTTATGGATGCTCCTAGGTATATGAGAGTGTTTCCAATGGATACCTCATTAATGGTTCTGGTCACTACGAGGTTTCCTGGATTCCCATATTTTTCTAGTTTTGGTTACTCTGATATGTACTCAGAGATTCCTCCTACCAAATGTATTGTAGGAGGGTCCTTCTACTTCCTACCTAGCTTCTTAATACACAATTCTTTGACTACCTTACTATAGATTGGAATGTCTTTAATGGGTTGAAGTAGGGGAATTTTGACACAAATATTTTTCAATTCATTCAAAATGTCAAATTCTAGTCAAGTGGTAGGCTTCTCAATTACCAATTAGTCTGGATAAGGAAGGACCTTTGTAATTTGTAAAGGTTCATTTTTGGGAAGCTTGGGTGCTTGATTCTTTGGGATAATAACATCTTCCCTCATAGTGTCATCTGTGGGTTGTTTGGTGATTTCTTCTTCTTCTTCTTCTTCTTCTTCTTCCTAGATGACTACTAAGGGTCTCTGCCTCTCCAGAACTTTTCCCGATCTTAGTTGAATTTCCTGTAATGGAACAGGAGTAATAACATATGTCGGAAAGGCCTGCATCTCAACATTGTTAAGAGGTTGAGGGGGATTATTATTGGGGTTCGACACTGGTTGTGATGGTAATAGTGTCATTCTTGGCGAGATTTCATTTTGAAATTGTAGCGATTGTTGTTGTGGAATAGGAGGTAAAGGTGGTGGAAAAAAACCTAGAAAAAGTTGCAGAGTGTTCGATGAGAACTGAGGATAAGGATGGTTGGACATAGAGATAGGTGGATCTTGAGGGTTTCCTTGGTTGTGTCCTCCCCTCCATCCTTGAATCCAAGGATGTTGGTACTGAGTAGACCAGTTTTTCCAACCTGGTGAGTTCCACTATTGTTGTTGATAATAGGGTGGAACTTCAGACTGTAGATCTGGGTATGTGGGTTGATTCCTAGGCTACCATGGCCTCCTAGGTGCATAAGAAGACTCCCCAGGATCTCCACTCCTATAGATGGCTAATAAATTGGGAAATTATGGAAATTTTTCAGTCACATGGTCTTCTATACAGAAGCCAGAAACTGAAATGTTACCTAATGGGCATTATCTTAAGGAATGCTTCCTCCTGCATCTTGGGAAATATATGATCATTGCTGCATTTTCCTCCTCCTGTTTCTTTTTGAGTTGAAGGGTATCCAACTGGGAACCTATTGGGCTTAATATGTCAGTATTAAAGTTTTCTAAAAGGTTCCCTATCTCTTCTCTCATAATACCACCAGAAGTAACTGGGTTTAAGATTCTATTGTAAGGGTCTTGAACATTCTTTCCCATTTTGGCTCTACTCCTTGAGTAATTTTTACACATTTCACATATTTCAGCAAAAATTTTATGAGAGACGTCACCTGATGCCATCAGGTTAAGCATCTCTAAATATTCTTCTGAAATTCCCTTAAGGAAAAGAGCCCTAATTGAATCCTTTGGGAGGCCATGGTATTTTGACTTCTGGGAGATATAACCAAATCTTTCCATATAATCTTCAAGGGTCTTGTCTTTTAATTGTTGGATTTTAAAAATGGCATTACGAGACTCTTTGGTCTTGCATTAGTCTTGGTACTTCTTGAGAAATATGTCTTTCATGGCTTCCCAAGACCTAATACTGGATTCTCCCAACCCCATGAACCATGTTAGTGCAGAGTCTTTGAGGGTGGTAGGAAAGATTTTTAATTTCTGGGCATCTTGTATGTAGTTGTAACTCCTACACAAGATGTCAAATTCAAATAGGAAGGTGTCTATATCTTCATTGTTTTTATCGTAAAAGGTAGCCAATGTTGAGAGAGGAATATTCTTCATGTTGAAATTCGGAGTGGTGTCTAAAATCAGAAACCCGAAGGTAGTTTCGGTTTGGTTTCTAGTTTCTTCTTCCTCTCTGTGTCTTACATTTTTATGGTCTTCCTAATCATCCATATTGGCTTGATTTCCGAAAAGAGAGTACCTAGGTGGTTTTATCTTTGAAAACAAGGTTTCCCTTTGATGGAAAGGTCCTCCTACAGATTGGATGTATGGGACTCTACTCGAGTCAGTTGAGACTATTGGTGCCAAATCTTTTGTGTCAATTTGAGAGATAATGACATTGGTTGAACTACCAAACAAAAGATTCACCTATTCAGGGTTTATGATGTCCTTA
Organism: Picea glauca; assembly: GCA_000966675.3. Classification (NCBI taxonomy): domain Eukaryota; kingdom Viridiplantae; phylum Streptophyta; class Pinopsida; order Pinales; family Pinaceae; genus Picea; species Picea glauca. The sequence goes on along the minus strand of JZKD02S1426088.1, from coordinate 5,482 downwards.
AAATTAGGGTCCCCTGGTGGTGGTGTAAAAGCAAAGGTTGTATTGTTTGGTTATGTGGAAGACTTGAGTGGTGGTGCCTCCTATCCTAATATGATTAATGCTTCAATTTCTTGTTCTATAGTGCTCCCAATATTAGTCCCTTTAGAGACTATTTTATCTCTTTGAGTTGAGCTAGCTTCTATTTTTCGGTATCGGTCTGCGGATTTTATAAGAGGAACGTTCCTTCCCACAAAGAGATTGGAAGGAGCCTTGGTTGAAAGGTTTGATTTTGATTTAATGTATCTACCTTGTGGGTCTCTAGGCCTATTCATGAAAGAAAGCAAAAACAAAAAGAAAAATCTACCATCTGGTTCCTAGGTCTACTCATGAAAAATAAAAACAAAAATAAAAACTACCATTGGGTTTGGGGGAACCTGCTATAGCAGATGTGTAGGTTCTTACCTCTCGTCTTAAAGTTCCTCTACTATCAAACTAATGCTAAGGTCTAGAAATGGTCTAATTCCTAATTACTTATTACCTTGAGACAAATCCCCTGCAACGGTGCCAAAAATGATGGGTGTTCTATATGCACTAAAAACACAGTAAAAACCCTCAATTAAATTGTCAACCCAGGGTAAGTAAAATTAGAGTTGTATAAAAATATATGCCAAAGGTAGAAGGCTGGTAGGAGTATAATCTAACTAATGAAGGTAGCTATGTAAGGCTAATCTACTCAAGCAAAACTATCTAATGAACAAACCCTACTAAGAAAATTGAAACTAAGTAACCTAAGTAATTTTGGCCCAAGGATCGATGGATAGTTCCTAAGAAAACAAGTAAAACCCTATGTAAAGAAAACTAGGTCAACAATAAAGAAAGGCAAACTACTAAGCATAATAAGCAAATGACAAAAGAAAACTTCTTTAACTTGCCAACCTACATTCAATGAGAAACTACCCTATGAAAGAAAATAAATAAACAAGTAAGAAAAGACACCTATCTAACCTATTAAAGAAAATAGACAAGCAAGCAAAGACACCTAACTAACCTACTAAAGAAAAAGACAAGTAAGCAAAGGCAACTAACTACTTCAAGTAATCAAAGTAAATTTTCTCATTGAACAACTATCTAGCCTAAGAGGCAAGTGGATTAAATGCTTAATGAAAAACTATTTCTAATGCGTGAAAGGAAATCTAAGAGGCAACTAGACTAAATGCTCAATGCAAAACTATTTCTAATGCATGAAAGGAAATCTATTTTATTGAAATCAAGAAAGATTAACAACTAATTCTTAATCTATAATAAGAAAACCACTATCTAATCTATCAAAGCAAAGTCTATCTATCCTACAACAACAATAAAACTATTTTCTAAGCTATGAAAGCAAGAAACTATATCTATGAAAGAAGGAAAACTATTCTATAACCTATGACAATTCAAATATAATGTTGGTGGTTGTGTGAATGTCTTCAGTGTCAAATAATATCTCGATGGCACTTGACAACAAAGGACAATTCCAATGGTATAATCTCAATACTAATCTCAATGGAAAAATGAAAGGTATGGATTAAACAATCCAATGAGAATTTAGCCATGACAAAAATAATGTTAAATACCCTACATATTCATGTATAAACCATCAACAACATAACGAGATCATCATTATTTAACTAAGAAATTTAATTGCATTTTAATTCTAGGAAAGGAAATTGCATAAAATAAAACTATGCTATGTCTACTCTAACCATTCAAACTGCAATAAGGAAATAATTAAAAACATAAATTAAACTATGAAAGTAAATTAAAAATCTACATTAACCAACAACTAACTAAATGAGATCTATATAAAACTGAAATAAGCAAGCTATAATAAAAAACTTGAATTAACTCTATCCATCCATCAAATCCCTGTTAAAGAAAACCCAAATCAAACTCTTTTCTATTATAATTAAACTTTGTTTTAAACTAGACTATAAAATCATAAATCAAGCATGATCTAACATCTAAATGCACATGGGGTTAGTATAGAGACTTGCAAGTTTGTTCCTAGTCTACAATATCAGTGCATGCTAATACATCTCATCATTCTAACTTGCAAAACAATTAAAACAATTAAACTACGACAAACTAGATAACACAATAAAAAATATGCATGTACAGAAAATAAACAGAGCAATTAAATTAAGAAATGCATAAATAAACATGAAGACAGTTACGAGACTATTGGTGGGCCCCCCAACAAGTTGTGGTCACTCACTAAAATCACACCACGAGCTTAACAAGACGAATTCACCATTAAAACTTGAAAACACAGTTGTGGCATAATTTTGGCAATGTAAAAACTCAAAAATAGTGAAAAACAAGTTTGTCTCCAATACACTGGTTCTTCTACTTGGTTATGCTACTTCACAATCATCTAACCATCCTAGTAGTATTTATAAGCTTACAGACCAAGTGGTCGACCACAGGAGGGTTGAACCACTTCTAAATTCGGCAAATTACAATAAATGATTCCCTAACTGATAAAATGGAGTGAGCCAATAATCGCCCTTTTTGGACAACTGAAACAGAGTTGTCTGGAGCTCACTATATGGAGGGGGCAAGGATTAAAAAACCCACATGCCCGATTTTCCCATCACTGGCCGCCAATACCTTAACCGCCAAGTCACCCTATTTTTTTGTGCAATACACAGTGCTAGATAGAGTGCCGGATCGAGTGCTGGAACGAGTGCCAGATCAAGTGTCACATCAAGTGTTGGATCAAGTGTCAGAACTAGAAATGTAGTGCGTTTTTTCCCTGTAACACCAAAAAATGTGAATTAGCTCTTAGAAATCATAAAACATGATGAATTATACTTGATTCAATCATTAAACATGAATTACACCTACCTTATGGTGATCATACCATTTTATCATGAGATTCTTCAAAAAGCTCCTCTAAAATATGAAAAACACATATGTACATGTGGAAAAAGTGTATAATAACCATCATGAAAGTGACCATATCTCAGGCCCAATAGTTTCTCTAATGAACCTTCTCCTATGGAAATCCTCCCATCAAATTTCTCCCATAGACCCTCTCCCGTGGACTTCCTCCCACAAAATTTCTCCCGCGAACCTCCCCCCACATTCTTCCTCTCGTAAATTTCCTACTACGGACCTTATCCTATGGACTTCCTCCCATGGACCTCCTCTTCCGGACTTTCTCTTGCAGAATTTCTCCAATGGACCTCGTCTCATAGACTTCATCCTGTAGACCAATTCTCACAATCCTATTCCCTCAATCCATTTTCCCACAGACATTTTCATGCGACCCTTTTCTCGTTGCACACCATTAATATTTTTTGCAAGAACTTTCCCACTCGTGAGCTTATCCCTTCAATCCTATGATTGAGAATTGACTTCTCGACCCATGATTCATGATCAATGGTTAATATTTAATCTTTTTATCCAATGAATGGTCATGATTACCCCTGACACTTAGTCCAATTTAGCACAGAACTTAGAACTTCCACCACAAGAACCTACCATTGTGGCCTTGTCATGGGTAAACTACGAATGTGGCATCCAATATGACACTATCATGCCACCACCATGTGATTCCATGTTGTCATTGTACATAATTTTTTTTTCCAAAATTTCTGAAAATTACACTTCTTTTAGAATTTTGATAATTCCTCCCAAATTTCTTCGTCAATTTTTTACTCATTCTAGAGTTAATATCGAACATCAATTTTCCAATTGCTTAGTCACCATTAAAACATGAATTTCAATTTCCCAAGAAAAAATTAACTCTACAACCTGCAAATTGACTCCATTAATCCTCTCTTCGACCATTTTGAGGTGAATTATACTCGAATCTTCTCATAAATTTGGGGATTTCACTTTGTTTCCACAATTTTCCCCAAAACTGTCACATGTGAAACTTTGTAACAACAAATTTCTTCCAATTTCACATTGGTCTCGACCCATATAGGCTTGGTACTGAACCTTATGCTCTGATACCAATCTGTAATGTACACTAACCCGATTAAGGCCCATTACTTGCGGAATTCACATAAAATAATTTGTTTATGATAAATAATCCTTTATCTTACCAAGTACATGAATACACACAATTTTAACCATGCCTGATACCATAAATTTTAATGCATCTACAACATGCTAAAATCATGTGAATGAAACTAATAAACTCATTACATCAACATATAAAACATTAACATGCACAGAGTTAAGGCACACAAATTTATCTCTTAAACATAACACAAAACAAGAAAAATACACATATTTTTAAATCAATTGTTCAACCAGCTGCCTCAGACGAATGTTTGACCCAAACATAGACTTGTTTAAATATATATCTCAATAAAAATTCACCCCTGAGCTAGGGCTAGGAATCCACAAAAGACAGTCTCTCTCATTGTCCACTTAGCTTAGATGATCCCACAATCCATTAGAATTCTCCTTCAACTATCATGATTTCCACCGTCTCTCTTCCTCTTAACTTGCCCAACCCAAAGAATGTACCCCTTCGCTACTCTTAGTACGTCGGGCATCCCATTAGTTTATCAAGGTCTCTCTAGCATAGGTGACAATGAATATGCCTACTGGGAACTCATTTCTAGGAAAAACTACAAGGAAAACAACAAAAACCACTTGAGATTACAGTGCAACTCACACACAAGTTCAATCTTTAAGATTGACAACGTTGTTCTTCTACAAGCCTGAAAATGTGCTTCTTCATTTGTCAACATCTCCAAAAATGCTATACAATTTTCCCTTCATTGTTCTTCTAGCTCCAAATCTATTATTTTCCTTATTCTCCCCCTCCACATGCAAAATAATGATTTTCTAAAATTGTGTCTTCTGCCTGTATGAATTTCCTCTCTTTTCCCCAAGAAAGTTGGCTCTCACTCTCTCCAATGTTCATTGTACTTCAACTCCATGATCACACTAACTAAGGGATGTGTCTTCTCACACCCACAATCTTACATGTATTCAATGATTGGGTTCTCATATAATCAAACAAAAAATAAAAGGTTGTCCCCAATGATGATAATATTAACGAAAGTAGATTTGAATTAATACCTATAATTAATTTCCCCTTTGAACCCCTCTTCGACACTTTCTTGTCTTGTGGATAACTCAACCCACATATTTTTCCATGTCCCTCATTAGTTGGCATCACATTTTATTTATCAAAATTCATAAATACAACTTGTATATTACATCTGTTGGCCATGGTCATACATTATATTTACATTGTGCATTAATTAAACTAGGGATTATAGTGGTGATGTTACATTACAAAAGAAATAAAATCAACCCATTCAGAAGTAATAAACCAGTGGAACAAGAGAGAAAAAACAAGAATTAAATTAGTATTTTATCCATCAACAAAATCAAAATTTTAAGAGGTAAATAACATCTTAAAACCCTAGTCATCTATCCCTAGATGGTTGTAATAGTAAATCAACAATGTATTTTAGGGTTTTACAATGTT
>JZKD02S1426077.1:0-11109 GCA_000966675.3 Picea glauca | reverse complement strand
GTCAGATGCCTTTGAGTTGGGATCGACTTGAGGATAGGGTCCTGGTGGGACCGAAATCAATCCAAGAAATGGAATATAAAATACAAACTATAAGGAAAAGGATCAAGGAAGCGCAAGATAGACAAAAGAGTTATGTCGATGCGCGTTGTGTCGACCGTAGTTACGATGTGGCAATCAAGTATTTTTGTATTTGAAACCACATAAGAGTTCGATCAAGTTTGGAAAAGGGGATAAACTATCTTCTAGGTTTGTGGTAACCTACGAGATTGTGGAAAGGAGAGGCTCGTGGCCTATTGACTAGCCTTGCCTGATTCTTGAGGCGTATGCACGATGTCTTTTACGTCTCTATTTGAGACATTATGATTAGTGATACTACACATGTTTTGACTTCAGCACCTTGCGGGTGTCGGATGAGGGTGTGCTCACGGCTGAGTTGATCGTCATCCTGGATCATCGCATTCAATAGTTGCGGCATCGAATAGTAGATCAGGTCAATATCCAGTGGGATAGCTATAGTATGCACCCAATGACCTAGGAGGACGCATATGATATGCGCCAATAGTTTCTTTTTTTTGTTTGATAGATATACTTGATACTTTGATACACATTATTTCATCACTTATATACTGTGAAACTTTGGGACAAATTTTAGACCAAGAGGGGGTGTATGTAACATCTTGCTCTTGCACGATTTGAGAGAACTTATTCTTTGAGGACACTTGCTTGCAAGTGATCCAGATGATTATACTTTGGGGTGTTTAATTATGATTATAAGGCATTATGGTCATGATGACATTTTTCTTTTTTTTTTATTGACATAAATAGGTGCTATTGACTCGGTTCTCCTGAGTGTGTAGGATTTTGGACCTCAAGGATGCAGAGGCATCGATGAAACCCTTGGACTCCGAATCGAGTCAGGGAGTGGACTATTCGGGTTTGATTGTTGTATTTATGACATATGTGCATCTGATTAATTGGTATGATTATGGATTTTATTTTGACATGATTCATTGATGATGCAGGNTAACCACATGCTATTCGAGAATCAAAATGGGAGGTCATTTCGATGGATTTCATTGATGGATTGCCACTAACGGAAAGGAGACACGACTCTATTTTTGTGGTAGTTGACACTCTAACGAAGAGTTCTCATTTTATCCATGTGCATACGACGTATCAGGAACCTGACATAGCTAGATTTTTCATCAGTCATATTGTGAGGCTGCATGGCATACCTAAGAGGATTATATACAATCGAGGATCGGTGTTTACTAGTTGATTTTGGAATAGTTTCCAAGAGGCCTTGGGTACCTAACTTAACTTTAGTACTGTGTATCACCTAGAGACTGACGGGTAGACCGAGCGACCAAACCAAATATTAGGAGACATGTTGCATAGGTATGTGATGGACCAACAAAAGGTTGGGAAAAATTCTTGCCACTGGTAGAATCCAGTTATAACAACAGCTGCCAAAGCACCATTAAGATGGCACCTTTCGAGTTCCTTTATGGGTGACCGTGTCAGATGCCTTTGAGTTGGGATTGACTTGAGGATAGGGTCCTGGTGGGACCGAAATCAATCCAAGAAATGGAATATAAAATACAAACTATAAGGAAAAGGATCAAGGAAGCGCAGGATAGACAAAAGAGTTATGTCGATGCGCATTGTGTCGACCGTAGTTACGATGTGGCAATCAAGTATTTTTGTAGTTGAAACCACATAAGAGTTCGATCAAGTTTGGAAAAGGGCTTAAAATATCTTCTAGGTTTGTGGTAACCTACGAGATTGTGGAAAGGAGAGGCTCATGGCCTATTGACTAGCCTTGCCTGATTCTTGAGGCGTATGCACGATGTCTTTTACGTCTCTATTTGAGACATTATGATTAGTGATCCTACACATATTTTGACTTCAGCACCTTGCGGGTGTCGGATGAGGGTGTGCTCATGGCTGAGTTGATCGTCATCCTGGATCATCGCATTCAATAGTTGCGGCATCGAATAGTAGATCAGGTCAATATCCAGTGGGATAGCTATAGTATGCACCCAATGACCTAGGAGGACGCATATGATATGCGCCAATAGTTTCTTTTTTTTGTTTGATAGATATACTTGATACTTTGATACACATTATTTCATCACTTATATACTGTGAAACTTTGGGACAAATTTTAGACCAAGAGGGGGTGTATGTAACATCTTGCTCTTGCACGATTTGAGAGAACTTATTCTTTGAGGACACTTGCTTGCAAGTGATCCAGATGATTATACTTTGGGGTGTTTAATTATGATTATAAGGCATTATGGTCATGATGACATTTTTCTTTTTTTTTTATTGACATAAATAGGTGCTATTGACTCGGTTCTCCTGAGTGTGTAGGATTTTGGACCTCAAGGATGCAGAGGCATCGATGAAACCCTTGGACTCCGAATCGAGTCAGGGAGTGGACTATTCGGGTTTGATTGTTGTATTTATGACATATGTGCATCTGATTAATTGGTATGATTATGGATTTTATTTTGACATGATTCATTGATGATGCAGGNCCATGCTTTCCACTACAGTAAACCCTTGATTCTTAACCTAATGCTAATTTAAAAATTTAACCTGCCCATGCGATAAGCATGATTAGATGACACTGTGGATATTCACGGCATGGTGTCGTGGAAGGAGGTGGGACGCTTCTAGAAGTGCTTGTGCCCTTGGAGTCTGACCCCTAACGGGGAGGGAAAATCCCTTGGTCTGGATTTGATTGTTGTAAGGAATGAATATGGTTGATCAGGGTCCTTCGAGATATTTTCGGAGGCCTTGATTCGCCATCTGTAGTGAGATGAGGTCAGGGCGTGCCTATACCTTTGAGGGCCGCAACGTGCCCTTGCTAGTACCATTAGCGTTCATCGAGAACTCATGAGGGATGAGTTCTCGTGATGGATTTGCAATCAGGGTATCACCAGTTACAGATCAAGGGTATGATGTCCCTAAGACCACCTTTAAGAAGAGGTATGGACATTACGAGTTTATTGTTTTACTGTTGGACTGACAAATGCCCCTAGGGTATTTATGAGTTTCATGAACAGGGTGTTCCGCAAGTACTTGGAAAAGTTCATCCAAGTATTCATTGATGATATTCTAATTTACTCTTGGACAACAGAGGAGAATGATGAGAACTTTCACTTGGTACTACAGTATCAGTGAGAGCACAAATTGTATGGGAAGTTGTGCAAATGCTAGTTTTATCAATCGAAGATTCACTACTTAGTGAATTTTATCTCCGGTGAAGGTATCGTCGTGGATCTAGTAAGGTTCGAGGCTATTATGGAATGTCCTGTGCCGTCAAATGTCCTAGAAGTGCGTAGCTTCATGGGTTTAGCATGATATTATTGACAGTTCGTTGACGGATTTTCGAACATAGCAAATATGATCACGAAATTGCAGAAGAAGAAGAAGAAGTTTGTTTGGACAGGGAAATGTGCGGAAGAATTTAGGAGGTTCAAAGGGTTGTTGACAACAACACCAATGCTAAAGGTCCCGAACATGGACATGGACTTCTTGGTATGCACTAATGCATCCAAGGAAGGCTTAGGAAGAGTCTTGATGCAAGACGATCGAGTGATCGCCTACATCTTGAGGAAACTAAGAAGGCATGAGGAGAACTATGCAATGCACGATTTGGAGGTGTTTGTCATTGTATATGCCTTGAAGGTTTGGAGACACTACCTTATTTGATGAAAATTTGAACTAAAGACAGAGCACCGTGGACTACATCATATCTTTACGCAAAGCGACCTGAACGCGTGTCAACGACGTTTATCGGAATTTCTTAGGAAGTATGATTTCGAGATTAATTACATAAAGGGAACAATAAACCAAGTGGAAGATGCATTGAGTCAGAGACCACACATATTTTTGGTTTTGCCTGTTCAGAAAAATATACGTGAAAAGATTCTAGCTTACGATGACTAGTACAAAGAGGTCAAGGATTTTATCGAACAAAACACAATGATGGTACCAAGATTTGAAGGATTTATGTTGGATGATGATGGACTACTAAGATTTAAAAATTTAATTTATGTACCACTGAACGACGAGTTGTGGAGTTTGATCCTAAGCGAGGCTCACAAAGGAGTGTACATGGCTCACCTGGGAGTCACAAAGATGAGGGCGGACCTTAAATCCTTATTCTTATGGAAAGGAATGAAGGCAGACATAGTCAACTATGTGGCCAAATGTCTAGAATGTCAGTAGGTAAAGGTTGAACATAGACATCCAACAAGATTACTATAACCACATGCTATTCGAGAATCAAAATGGGAGGTCATTTCGATGGATTTCATTGATGGATTGCCACTAACGGAAAGGAGACACGACTCTATTTTTGTGGTAGTTGACACTCTAATGAAGAGTGCTCATTTTATCCATGTGCATACGACGTATCAGGAACCTGACATAGCTAGATTTTTCATCAGTCATATTGTGAGGTTGCATGGCATACCTAAGAGGATTATATACAATCGAGGATCGGTGTTTACTGGATGATTTTGGAATAGTTTCCAAGAGGCCTTGGGTACCTAACTTAACTTTAGTACTGTGTATCACCTAGAGACTGACGGGTAGACTGAGCGACCAAACCAAATCTTGGGAGACATGTTGCATAGGTATGTGATGGACCAACAAAAGGTTGGGAAAAATTCTTGCCACTGGTAGAATCCAGTTATAACAACAGCTGCCAAAGCACCATTAAGATGGCACCTTTCGAGTTCCTTTATGGGTGACCATGTCAGATGCCTTTGAGTTGGGATCGACTTGAGGATAGGGTCCTGGTGGGACTGAAATCGATCCAAGAAATGGAATATAAAATACAAACTATAAGGAAAAGGATCAAGGAAGTGAAGGATAGACAAAAGAGTTATGTCGATGCGCATTGTGTCGACCGTAGTTACGATGTGGAAATTGAGTATTTTTGCAGTTGAAACCACATAAGAGTTCGATCAAGTTTGGAAAAGGGGATAAACTATCTTCTAGGTTTGTGGTAACCTACGATATTGTGGAAAGGAGAGGCTCGTGGCCTATTGACTAGCCTTGCCTAATTCTTGAGGCGTATGCACGATGTCTTTTACGTCTCTATTTGAGACATTATGATTAGTGATCCTACACATGTTTTGAATTCAGCACCTTGCGGGTGTCGGATGAGGGTGTGCTCATGGCTGAGCCGATCGTCATCCTGGATCATCGCATTCAATAGTTGCGGCATCGAATAGTAGATCAGGTCAATATCCAGTGGGATAGCTATAGTCTGCACCCAATGACCTAGGAGGACACATATGATATGCGCCAATAGTTTCTTTTTTTTGTTTGATAGATATACTTGATACTTTGATACACATTATTTCATCACTTATATACTGTGAAACTTTGGGACAAATTTTATAACAAGAGGGGGTGTATGTAACATCTTGCTCTTGCACGATTTGAGAGAACTTATTCTTTGAGGACACTTGCTTGCAAGTGATCCAGATGATTATACTTTGGGGCGTTTAATTATGATTATAAGGCATTATGGTCATGATGACATTTTTATTTTTTTTATTGACATAAACAGGTGCTATTGACTCGGTTCTCCTGAGTGTGTAGGATTTTGGACCTCAAGGATGCAGAGGCATCGATGAAACCCTTGGACTCCGGATCGAGTCAGGGAGTGGACTATTCGGGTTTGATTGTTGTATTTATGACATATGTGCATCTCATTAATTGGTATGATTATGGATTTTATTTTGACATGATTCATTGATGATGCAGGCTAACGATAGCTTGCCGACCAAAATCACATGTGGAGTAGAGGGGTCATGCACAACTACCAGAGACGTTGAGGGAGAGGTGTGGACAACATCCCTGCCACAGCCTACTAGCACTCCTTCTGTGGCTCGAATTGTAGGTTAATGATTACCTAGTTCGAGAAGACCCATGATGTCATGAGGGAAGACTGCAACAATCACTCATGATGATTCTAAGTGGCACGCAATAAGTCAAGGGCTTATTCCTTAGAGGACCTTAGTTTCCCACAAGATCACCTGACGGAGTATTGAATACAGGGTTTTTTATGTCTACCAAGACATTCAATAAGAGAGTGGAACCTTTGGAGCACATAATGCGTCATGAATGGCACGTCGCACAAGAAAAATGGAAAGAGGCGAGTGGCACCCTTGGAGCACGTAATGCGTCCTGAAGGGCACGTCGTGAAAGAGAAACAGAATGAGGCGAGTGGCACCCTTGGAGCACCTAGTGCATCTTGAAGGGCACATCGTGTTGTTAACTAATAAGAGAATAAACCTAGATGGCCTTAGAACGAATAACATGATAAGAAATATTTAAAAACAATTTCCCTAATAAAATGTCGCCCAGCCTCAAAAATTAAAATCTAGGTCTAAAGTATTACTTGTGGTAAAAAAAATAAAAATAATAATAATCATCATTAAACATGTGATGAAAAGGGGGTAAGAAACTTGATTAAATTATTAAAATCAAATTATTGAGGGATTTAAAATTTTAAAAAGGAAATGATTGTTTTGTTACACATGATAATTAAAATTTAATAATTAAAAATAAAAAGGGGAAAAAGATAATTTTCTACACTTGCTAATTTGAGTTTAGATAAAAAGGGAAAGAGGGAAATTTAAAAGAATTAGGAAACTAAGGGAAAACGGGGGAAACATAAAGAAAAAGAGAAACATAAGGAAAAAGCAGATTGACCAACTTAGCAAGGAATCTTGCCTTTAAGAACTTTTTAAATTGAACTCAACTAGTAAATTAGTAAGGGGGGAAAGTCATTAAATTGTGTAAGGGAATATGGGGACACCTAGGAGCGATTTTATGAATGCTTTTAGGTGGGTGAGGGAAATAGGAGNTTGACATGATTCATTGATGATGCAGGCTAACGATAGCTTGCCGACCAAAATCACATGTGGAGTAGAGGGGTCATGCACAACTACCAGAGACGTTGAGGGAGAGGTGTGGACAACAACCCTGCCACAGCCTACTAGCACTCCTTCTGTGCCTCGAATTGTAGGTTAATGATTACCTAGTTCGAGAAGACCCATGATGTCATGAGGGAAGACTGCAACAATCGCTCATGATGATTCTAAGTGGCACGCAATAAGTCAAGGGCCTTATTCCTTAGAGGACCTTAGTTTCCCACAAGATCACCTGACAGAGTATCGAATCCAGGGTTTTTTATGTCTACCAAGACATTCAAGAAGATAGTGGAACCTTTGGAGCACATAGTGTGTCATGAATGGCACGTCGCACAAGAAAAATGGAAAGAGGCGAGTGGCACCCTTGGAGCACGTAATGCGTCCTGAAGGGCAAATCGTGAAAGAGAAACAGAATGAGGCGAGTGGCACCATTGGAGCAGCTAGTGCATCTTGAATGGCACATCGTGTTGTTAACTAATAAGAGAATAAGCCTAGATGGCCTTAGAACGAATAACATGATAAGAAATATTTAAAAAAAATTTCCCTAATAAAATGTCGCCCAACCTCAAAAATTAAAATCTAGGTCTAAAGTATTACTTGTGGTAAAAAAATAATAATAATAATAATCATCATTAAACATGTGATGAAAAGGGGGTAAGAAACTTGATTAAATTATTAAAATCAAATTATTGAGGGATTTAAAATTTTAAAAAGGAAATGATTGTTTTGTTACACATGMTAATTAAAATTTAATAATTAAAAATAAAAAGGGGAAAAAGATAATTTTCTACACTTGCTAATTTGAGTTTAGATAAAAAGGGAAAGAGGGAAATTTAAAAGAATTAGGAAACTAAGGGAAAACGGGGGAAACATAAAGAAAAAGAGAAACATAAGGAAAAAGCAGATTGACCAACTTAGCAAGGAATCTTGCCTTTAAGAACTTTTTAAATTGAACTCAACTAGTAAATTAGTAAGGGGGGAAAGTCATTAAATTGTGTAAGGGAATATGGGGACACCTAGGAGCGATTTTATGAATGCTTTTAGGTGGGTGAGGGAAATAGGAGTAATTAAATAATTAATGGAATTAATTTATGGTGCAATGAAGGGGATGGGTGACATATGTACAGGGAGGATATTTCTGAATTAAATTATTGAACAATAAATTAAATGGGAATTTGGAAAATAAGTGACTTATAAATTCTATATAAAGGAAGGAGGAGGGGAATGAAGGATATCCTCTGTTATGCGTAACGTTACGCTGCAGAATTTTAGACTTTAATGAATTATCTTGTGGGAGTTGGGATACCCAGCTCGGTGAGGAGTGGTAGCTTGGCCTTGCGAGGTGAGTTGAGAGCTAGTTGTTCTCTGGTTAGTGTGTGTGGACCCTTTGTGGATCGGGGGGCTAAGGGGGATGAAGAGTACCCCTAGAATTTTCTGGGAGGTACCGATGAAGTCACATCGATCGACAAGAAGGAGCCGAATGGAGCACATGGGACAACGACGCAGAGCAGTCGACTCGAGATACGGTACACTTGCTTTTATTCTGCATGGTAGACTATTATTTACCCTATGCTTTCATTTCTGTACTTTTGACTCTGTAAATAAGGTGTTAACTTAGAATTTTAATTGAGAACTTAAAATTCCCCNTTCTGAATTAAATTATTGAACAATAAATTAAATGGGAATTTGGGAAATAAGTGACTTATAAATTCTATATAAAGGAAGGAGGAGGGGAATGATGGATATCCTCTGTTATGCGTAATGTTACGCTGCAGAATTTTAGACTTTAATGAATTGTCTTTTGGGAGTTGGGATACCCAGCTCAGTGAGGAGTGGTAGCTCGGCCTTGCGAGGCGAGTTGAGAGCTAGTTTTTCTCTGGTTAGTGTGTGTGGACCCTTTGTGGATCGGGGGGCTAAGGGGGAAGAAGAGTATCCCTAGAATTTTTGGGGAGGTACCGATGAAGTCACATCGATCGACAAGCAGGAGCGGAATGGAGCACATGGGACAACGACTCAGAGCAGTCGACTCAAGATACGGTACGCTTGCTTTTATTCTGCATGGTAGACTATTATTTACCCTATGCTTTCATTTCTGTACTTTTGACTCTGTAAATAAGGTGTTAACTTAGAATTTTAATTGAGAACTTAAAATTCCCCATAGCCTTAAGCTCACTACTTGAATAGATTCCCTTGGCATTTGATTCTTGAATGTTGTGACTATCCTATTGGTTTTATTGATTTGTTGTGAAGATTTGTTCTTTTTACTTCATCCTCATCTATAGTTCGTTAGTCCACGCCTGAGAAGTCAGCCAGGAACCAAATCGACGGTCGTCACTTAAGTGCATAGCGACCTATATATTCTAATGTCCTGCTTTTCTATGCATGGATGATGAGCAAACAATGTTTGCCCAGCTATCTACCTCTGTTGATTGTTCTTGGTTGATCTCTAATATTGGTCCTTCGTGTGAATGATAAAATATGGATTTAATGTTTAATCCTTGTTGTGATTGGCATATCTTCTACTCCTATGATTGAATGTTCTTACTACGATCTTATGATTCTTTTCGTTTTGTTGAATGATCCTTAATGAGTCTCTTTTTTAATTAGTTTTTACTGTTGAAATAATCCTTAGTGTATTCACTTCAGTAAGTTGCACAAGCATTTCCTTAAAAGAGTTCTGATTCTAAACCTTTTGCATTCTTGCGTATCTTCTAGTCCGCAATTGCTATTTGGATGGTGTTTTTACCTGTGGGGATGGTGATTACCTTCGTTTATATATATATATATATATATATATATATATACCTAGCGTTTCAATACATAGTGATTCATACATAGTGTTTTAATTCTGCTAGACTATATTATGGCAACGACATTCCTTATATGGTCCTGCGATTTAAGGANTTCTGAATTAAATTATTGAACAATAAATTAAATGGGAATTTGGGAAATAAGTGACTTATAAATTCTATATAAAGGAAGGAGGAGGGGAATGATGGATATCCTCTGTTATGCGTAACGTTACGTTGCAGAATTTTAGACTTTAATGAATTATCTTGTGGGAGTTGGGATACCCAGCTCGGTGAGGAGTGGTAGCTTGGCCTTGCGAGGCGAGTTGAGAGCTAGTTGTTCTTTGGTTAGTGTGTGTGGACCCTTTGTGGATCGGGGGGCTAAGGGGGATGAAGAGTACCCCTAGAATTTTTTGGGAGGTACCGATGAAGTCACATCGATCGACAAGAAGGAGCTGAATGGAGCACATGGGACAACGACTCAGAGCAGTCGACTCGAGATACGGTACGCTTGCTTTTATTCTGCATGGTAGACTATTATTTACCCTATGCTTTCATTTCTGTACTTTTGACTCTGTAAATAAGGTGTTAACTTAGAATTTTAAWTGAGAACTTAAAATTCCCCATAGCCTTAAGCTCGCTACTTGAATAGATTCCCTTGGCATTTGATTCTTGAATGTTGTGACTATCCTATTGGTTTTATTGATTTGTTGTGAAGATTTGTGCTTTTTACTTCATCCTCATCTATAGTTCGTTAGTCCACGCCTGAGAAGTCAACCAGGAACCAAATCGACGGTCGTCACTTAAGTGCATAGCAACCTATATATTCTAATGTCCTTCTTTTCTATGCATGGATGATGAGCAAACAATGTTTGCCCAGCTATCTACCTCTGTTGATTGTTCTTGGTTGATCTCTAATCTTGGTCCTTCGTGTGAATGATAAAATATGGATTTAATGTTTAATCCTTGCTGTGATTGGCATATCTTCTACTCCTGTGATTGAATGTTCTTGCTACGATCTTATGATTATTTTCGTTTTGTTGAATGATCCTTAATGAGTCTCTTTTTTAATTAGTTTTTACTGTTGAAATAATCCTTAGTGTATTCGCTTCAGTAAGTTGCACAAGCATTTCCTTAAAAGAGTTCTGATTCTAAACCTTTTGCATTCTTGCGTATCTGCTAGTCCGCAATTGCTATTTGGATGGTGTTTTTACCTGTGGGGATGGTAATTACCTTCGTTTATATATATATATATACCTAGCGTTTCAATACATAGTGATTCATACATAGTGTTTTAATTCTGCTAGACTATATTATGGCAACGACATTCCTTATATGGTCCTGCGATTTAAGGA
>JZKD02S1426066.1:0-11109 GCA_000966675.3 Picea glauca | reverse complement strand
AATAGTGAAAAGTTTTATATCTGAAAGCTTTGTTATTTGTAGAAATAAGATAAGTGGAAATTTTTGTTTCTAGAGTATAGATATAGGTATGTTTGATAGATATTTTCCTAGCTTGAAAACTAGGGCACTGGTAGAAGAAAGAAGATTTGACATGAGTAGAATAATGAAATATATGTTATACCTATGCATAGAAAGAATGTTTCGACTAACAAATGGATGTAGGAGCCTAGAAATATTTTTTTGCAGGTTAGCTACTATGATCCTACTGCACAGTACAAGAAGGGCTAGGGATCATTTAAAATAAAGAGAGGAGTAACCCTTTGTTACAGTTTTAGAAGACCGAGACATCTGGCTAAGGAATGCCATGGTAGAAGACCTAGTTTCCCCTATTGTAAAGCTATGGATCATGAAGTATTGGATTTCCATAGAATGATTGCTAAGGTTGAAAGGATGAATATGAACCAAGAGAAACCTAAGGCAGATCAAGAAACTTAAATTATGACAGAACTCCAGAAAGAATCAGAGAAATTATTTCTATAGATGAAAGAAACCCTGGATGATCACCGACATATTAGCTTACCAAAGATCTTCAAAGAAAACGAATGCATTGAAGTAATAATAGGAGACTTCGACATTGACTGTGTTTTGGATGAGGAAACACGGGTGAATATCATGACAGAAAGAACTTGGGAAATTCTAGGAAAGCCTACTATGATTCCTTCATTGGGAGGAATAAGGTTATTTAGAGGAAAGTTGATAAACCTATGTGGAAAGCTCACCCAGATATCTATGAATCCCAATGGAAATTTGACAAAAGAATAATTTGAAGTTGTTAAATTTATTGAGAACAATGCTCCATTTGCTATGTTACTAGGAAAACTTTGGACTGAAGGAGATCAAGCCAGAAGAAAAGAAAAAGAATTCTTGGAACAGAAGAAGCAAGAGTTGAAAGATTTCATGACTAGGAGGATCGCACACTTGATTGAAGAACAAGAGAACCGAGCAAATCTATTTAAAACCATAGACTTGGATGCTGAAGTGGGGAGAACATTAGAAGTCCCGCAGAAGACTGAAATAGCTATTACAGATACATATGAAGTATTACCCTTGGTTTCTAGGAAAGAATCTCAACAACGCGAAGTTACTCTGGCAAAAGAAGATAAGAATCAGAATGGAAAAAAGAACTATGATACGAAGCTAACCAAAAATAAGGCTAGAAAACTAAGTAAGAAGAGAGCTAAGATCGAAAAGCTACAGAAGGTTCCAGAGGGAACTTAACAGAAGGAGAATTTGCAAAATTGGAACTTCGTCGGGATATCAGAACTGCGTCACATGGAACTTCACCATGGCGAAGCAATATAGCCGTTGGGGACAATATAACCATTAGACTGATGACCCGAATGGGAAGAAAGGAATTTATGATCAGAAATTCACCACCAGACCATTGGGACCGCACCATAATTTGCATAACTAAGTTAATGAAGGCTTCTCACTCGTTGCAAGAGATCCGTTGCCAAATTATCTATTTATCTCTTTGCGCCATGCAACGAGAACACTTTTGCTAACCATGAATTTGAGCCCGGAGATTAGTTTATTTCACACAACGATAATCGTGCTATTACCATTCATCCCATTGCATTAAGAAGTTACTCTTCATATTCAACCACTAGCGTGCATGTCGTACACGCTTAGTGCTGCAAAGAAAATTGTCGAAGAAGTTATCATTGACCTAATGACTAAAATAGAAATGTCTACAAGTATTCAAGCGTCATCGACAAGAGGAGTGAAATCCTCTCCATCGACTACTCGTGGAGACGGACCATCCCGACCATCAGCAGAAAAGAGAACCAAGCATAGAGATGACCTAGCCAATGCGAAGCTGATCCCATCCATATTGCTTGATTATGTCCCACCTCTAGTCAGCGCAGTGAGTCGAGATAGCATGCCAAGAGACTTCGAGTACACCATGGTTACTGCATACCTCCCGAAGGGGATACACACAGTTCGAGCATAGCAGGATAAGATCGCAGCATTTAAGTTCAGTGACTTCAACCTCAGAGATCACAAGAACTATAGTATGCTTTCCCCATATAAATACCTTACCAGGACAAAGGGGAAGAATTCAAAGATAATTCGTTATTCATGGACGATGAACCTCATGCAGTCCACCTTGTTAAATGTAATGAAGATCCCACACTTCAGAAGGCACTAAGAATTTAATGCATGGTGGTTAATTATGGCTAGATCGTTGTATCATAGTCAACCTGACATTGATCCATAGGATCACGATATTAAGTATGAAAGGACCTGACCTGCAGGAGTTTTATCCAGGAAAAGCCACAGATCACGCACTAGCACAAAAGATCAAGGATACATACAACAATGTTGAAAAGGGAACACGAGGCTACAACGTGGCCTCCATCTAGAATAGAACAGTTCGCCTAGCCTGTCAGTTAATTGTAGGGAAGTTAGTAAGGAAGAACAAACATGTGCAGGTCACAGGCTTTGTCGTTGACCTTGCAGGAAAGTGTGTAGAAGGCCTACATATGAACTAGGCGAAGTACCTAGTTAATCAACTGGAGCTAGACTGTCGCGAAGCACAGGATCAGGGATACGAGTTTCACTTTAGCTGGCTCCTGATCCTCATTGCCTTTGTTTCTTGGGAGATGCCGAAAGGTGCGACCTTCCCGAATATTGAACCATTCGAGCCGATTTCTACGAAGTTCACTACCCTTTGGTACTTGAGTGATATGAACAAATAGTGGCATTCAAACGTTGTTTTTCATACATATTACCTGTAGCTGAAGAGAGCCATCGAAGATGAACCTCGGATAACTCTGAACACCCTACACAGGTTCTGACCCCTGATGAATTTTTGCACAAATAGACACTTCATCTACATAACAACATGAGACGATGAACATAAGGAGAAGCTTCAATCATACTACAAGCTCACGGAAGAAGACCTTGAGGAGATCACTAAGGACTAGTCGTCAGACCTCCTTATTCCCATAGACCCTACAGATATGTTTGACCCTGACAGCCCAGAGACCATGCATAAAGAACAAGATACACCCGGGCCTAGCAGAATGAAGAAGGCTGAAGAGGTCCAAGATTTAAGTAGTCCCTCGAGAAAGACTGCTTCGATATCTCCTGAATGAGGGGGTGATGACGAAGTAGAAGAACTAAATGGAAAAGGAGCTAAACAGAAGCCTGGTGAAGTAACACCACCCAGAGATGAGGTTGATCCCCTGAAGAAGAGGAAGATTTCCCCCCCAAAACCTTCTTCCTGGAAGAAATTGAAAGCCACCATGACCAATATGAAGACCATGCTTACTGCTAATGATTTTGACTTCATCATTGCAACTCTCAATGTCACTTCACTAGAAATCGTGGAGAAGCAAGAAGCTAAGCAGGAGGAAATGTATGATATAATTGAGGTCGAACTTTGAGGGGTACATTAGGCCCTTCTGTCCAACTGTGTAGTCTCCACTATGCACCTGCCATCAAGAGAACCAGAGTTGGGAGATAAGCCATCCCAACTCCGCCGATTAGCTGATATGGTTGAAGATCGCCTTCATCGTGCTCAAGAAGAAACAAAAAAAGCCACCCATGCCTTGAATAAAGTGCAAGGCATACTCATATAACAACATAGAGTTATAGAATAAGAGAAGGTTTCTCTCCAGAAAAAGTTTGAAGAAGAGAGAGTATAGATGCGACGAGAAAAAGAACAGTTGCTCGCAGAGCAACTCGAAGTGAAAGAAGCAGTCAAGAGAGGGATTCGCTCTGTGATAGGATTAGAGCCACAAGAAGAAGATCAAGTCAGACATCAAGTAGAGTAACTCACATAAGCTACTCAACATCTACAACAATGAATAACCAACTTAGAGCTCTGCGCAGTCCCCGACACCCCAGAGGATGTGAGAGATCAAAGAGAAGCAATTGTTTGAAGCACAGTTGAGAGAATAAAATCCCTTTCCATGGAATGTAAGAAATTCATTGATCACAGTGCCCAGACCTATGAGAAACTCACTGAGAATCCATAACTGAAGGAACTTGATTCGCAGCTCCAAGAGTTGAAGTATCAAGCCGAAATGATACAGCCGCAGTTGAAGCCCCTGACAGCTGTGGAAAGAATGAAGCAATCCTAGGAGTAGCACACTGCCTAGCAGGAGGTCCACATTATTTAGAGGAGAGTTATGGAAGTAACTCAGAGAATCCAACCTGTACAAGATAAGGCTTACCAACTGTTCACAGAGATCGAAGGTCGAGGAGAAGAACTGGAGAAAGTTGTCACTACAGCTAAACAACGCCTAGAGGAACCTGTCAATGAAGTAGTCATACAAGAATTCATTGAACAAGAGGTTGTGGCACAACAAAAAGTTGAAGAATATCGAGCCAAGATCGAGGCTTTGGAAGAAGAATTAGTCTGATCATAGTGACTCGGGATGAGTCACAGGTGAGTGTTGGGGGCCTATTGGCCCTTGACCAAGTTTTGAGGATCCTTGGTCATTTTTGAACATTTTGGGACTTCGACAGGTTGTCGAAGGTGGAGTGCAAGATGAAGAGGATATCACGGGATTTTGGCCCCTCTTTTAGGTATTTTTGGGTTTTGGTCTTATGTAATGGGTATGGGGATGTCGGCCCATGGGTTTACCCATGCTTAGGCCTATTTTGTAAAGTATAAATAGATGTCTAGGCGATATAAGGAAGGGATTCTATGTGATGTTAAGCCAATGAGATAAGTGTTGAGTGCTATGTGCAAGTATGGATTATAGATGCTTTGTGAATACTCTGCGAGGATTACAGAGCTAAGTGCAACTGGTTGTAACAAATTGTAGAAGGCTTTATGCTTAAACCTAGCTCAGGGAAGGAGGATCTGGCGAAGTGCGCATAGATCTCATGTCCTATGCAGAGTAGAGTTTTTGTGGCTTTGTGCATGTAGCTGATTGACAAAATATAATAAATAAGAGAAGATTTAGTGGACGTAGCCCCAGGGTGGGGGTGAACCACATACATGTCGTGTTTCTCTGCTTTGTGCGATGTATTGATGTGTTTATGTGTTTATTTCTTAGTTCTTTAACATAGATGAATGATAGAGGGATATGTTAATGCTATGTTCTTACTAGTATGGATGAGTAATATATCTGGCCTATGTGGAGGTGCTTAAGTGCTTGAATATAGTAGATCTGAATGAATATTGTGTTGTGTTGTGATTAGGGTTTAACTGCAATGTAACTAAGAATTGAATATTGATGAATGTTAACTATTGAGTGCCTTGTTAAGTGTTATAATCACATATCTATGTCCCAACTAAGTTTGTGTACATTGGAGTCATGCAACCACCCCTGCGTCTACCTCGGGTGAGACTTCATTTGCTTCGTAGGCGTTGCCGAAAGGGTCGGTAGTTAGGGTTTTGTTGGTGCGTTGTTGTAGCGTTGAACCCTGGGTCTGACCCTTTGCCAACACTTATACTAGTACTTATATGAACATGACCATAAATTAGACCATGAACTAGACCTAGACCATCACCTGAACCCCCCTAGATCTCTACNAATAGTGAAAAGTTTTATATCTGAAAGCTTTGTTATTTGTAGAAATAAGATAAGTGGAAATTTTTGTTTCTAGAGTATAGATATAGGTATGTTTGATAGATATTTTCCTAGCTTGAAAACTAGGGCACTGGTAGAAGAAAGAAGATTTGACATGAGTAGAATAATGAAATATATGTTATACCTATGCATAGAAAGAATGTTTCGACTAACAAATGGATGTAGGAGCCTAGAAATATTTTTTTGCAGGTTAGCTACTATGATCCTACTGCACAGTACAAGAAGGGCTAGGGATCATTTAAAATAAAGAGAGGAGTAACCCTTTGTTACAGTTTTAGAAGACCGAGACATCTGGCTAAGGAATGCCATGGTAGAAGACCTAGTTTCCCCTATTGTAAAGCTATGGATCATGAAGTATTGGATTTCCATAGAATGATTGCTAAGGTTGAAAGGATGAATATGAACCAAGAGAAACCTAAGGCAGATCAAGAAACTTAAATTATGACAGAACTCCAGAAAGAATCAGAGAAATTATTTCTATAGATGAAAGAAACCCTGGATGATCACCGACATATTAGCTTACCAAAGATCTTCAAAGAAAACGAATGCATTGAAGTAATAATAGGAGACTTCGACATTGACTGTGTTTTGGATGAGGAAACACGGGTGAATATCATGACAGAAAGAACTTGGGAAATTCTAGGAAAGCCTACTATGATTCCTTCATTGGGAGGAATAAGGTTATTTAGAGGAAAGTTGATAAACCTATGTGGAAAGCTCACCCAGATATCTATGAATCCCAATGGAAATTTGACAAAAGAATAATTTGAAGTTGTTAAATTTATTGAGAACAATGCTCCATTTGCTATGTTACTAGGAAAACTTTGGACTGAAGGAGATCAAGCCAGAAGAAAAGAAAAAGAATTCTTGGAACAGAAGAAGCAAGAGTTGAAAGATTTCATGACTAGGAGGATCGCACACTTGATTGAAGAACAAGAGAACCGAGCAAATCTATTTAAAACCATAGACTTGGATGCTGAAGTGGGGAGAACATTAGAAGTCCCGCAGAAGACTGAAATAGCTATTACAGATACATATGAAGTATTACCCTTGGTTTCTAGGAAAGAATCTCAACAACGCGAAGTTACTCTGGCAAAAGAAGATAAGAATCAGAATGGAAAAAAGAACTATGATACGAAGCTAACCAAAAATAAGGCTAGAAAACTAAGTAAGAAGAGAGCTAAGATCGAAAAGCTACAGAAGGTTCCAGAGGGAACTTAACAGAAGGAGAATTTGCAAAATTGGAACTTCGTCGGGATATCAGAACTGCGTCACATGGAACTTCACCATGGCGAAGCAATATAGCCGTTGGGGACAATATAACCATTAGACTGATGACCCGAATGGGAAGAAAGGAATTTATGATCAGAAATTCACCACCAGACCATTGGGACCGCACCATAATTTGCATAACTAAGTTAATGAAGGCTTCTCACTCGTTGCAAGAGATCCGTTGCCAAATTATCTATTTATCTCTTTGCGCCATGCAACGAGAACACTTTTGCTAACCATGAATTTGAGCCCGGAGATTAGTTTATTTCACACAACGATAATCGTGCTATTACCATTCATCCCATTGCATTAAGAAGTTACTCTTCATATTCAACCACTAGCGTGCATGTCGTACACGCTTAGTGCTGCAAAGAAAATTGTCGAAGAAGTTATCATTGACCTAATGACTAAAATAGAAATGTCTACAAGTATTCAAGCATCATCGACAAGAGGAGTGAAATCCTCTCCATCGACTACTCGTGGAGACGGACCATCCCGACCATCAGCAGAAAAGAGAACCAAGCATAGAGATGACCTAGCCAATGCGAAGATGATCCCATCCATATTGCTTGATTATGTCCCACCTCTAGTCAGCACAGTGAGTCGAGATAGCATGCCAAGAGACTTCGAGTACACCATGGTTACTGCATACCTCCCAAAGGGGATACACACAGTTCGAGCATAGCAGGATAAGATCGCAGCATTTAAGTTCAGTGACTT
The DNA here is from genome assembly GCA_000966675.3 of Picea glauca. Taxonomy (NCBI): domain Eukaryota; kingdom Viridiplantae; phylum Streptophyta; class Pinopsida; order Pinales; family Pinaceae; genus Picea; species Picea glauca. The sequence goes on along the minus strand of JZKD02S1426066.1, from coordinate 3,505 downwards.
CAACCTCAGAGATCGCAAGAACTATAGTATTCTTTCCCCATATAAATACCTTACCAGGACAAAGGGGAAGAATTCAAAGATAATTCGTTATTCATGGACGATGAACCTCATGCAGTCCACCTTGTTAAATGTAATGAAGATCCCACACTTCAGAAGGCACTAAGAATTTAATGCATGGTGGTTAATTATGGCTAGATCGTTGTATCATAGTCAACCTGACATTGATCCATAGGATCACGATATTAAGTATGAAAGGACCTGACCTGCAGGAGTTTTATCCAGGAAAAGCCACAGATCACGCACTAGCACAAAAGATCAAGGATACATACAACAATGTTGAAAAGGGAACACGAGGCTACAACGTGGCCTCCATCTAGAATAGAACAGTTCGCCTAGCCTGTCAGTTAATTGTAGGGAAGTTAGTAAGGAAGAACAAACATGTGCAGGTCACAGGCTTTGTCGTTGACCTTGCAGGAAAGTGTGTAGAAGGCCTACATATGAACTAGGCGAAGTACCTAGTTAATCAACTGGAGCTAGACTGTCGCGAAGCACAGGATCAGGGATACGAGTTTCACTTTAGCTGGCTCCTGATCCTCATTGCCTTTGTTTCTTGGGAGATGCCGAAAGGTGCGACCTTCCCGAATATTGAACCATTCGAGCCGATTTCTACGAAGTTCACTACCCTTTGGTACTTGAGTGATATGAACAAATAGTGGCATTCAAACGTTGTTTTTCATACATATTACCTGTAGCTGAAGAGAGCCATCGAAGATGAACCTCGGATAACTCTGAACACCCTACACAGGTTCTGACCCCTGATGAATTTTTGCACAAATAGACACTTCATCTACATAACAACATGAGACGATGAACATAAGGAGAAGCTTCAATCATACTACAAGCTCACGGAAGAAGACCTTGAGGAGATCACTAAGGACTAGTCGTCAGACCTCCTTATTCCCATAGACCCTACAGATATGTTTGACCCTGACAGCCCAGAGACCATGCATAAAGAACAAGATACACCCGGGCCTAGCAGAATGAAGAAGGCTGAAGAGGTCCAAGATTTAAGTAGTCCCTCGAGAAAGACTGCTTCGATATCTCCTGAATGAGGGGGTGATGACGAAGTAGAAGAACTAAATGGAAAAGGAGCTAAACAGAAGCCTGGTGAAGTAACACCACCCAGAGATGAGGTTGATCCCCTGAAGAAGAGGAAGATTTCCCCCCCAAAACCTTCTTCCTGGAAGAAATTGAAAGCCACCATGACCAATATGAAGACCATGCTTACTGCTAATGATTTTGACTTCATCATTGCAACTCTCAATGTCACTTCACTAGAAATCGTGGAGAAGCAAGAAGCTAAGCAGGAGGAAATGTATGATATAATTGAGGTCGAACTTTGAGGGGTACATTAGGCCCTTCTGTCCAACTGTGTAGTCTCCACTATGCACCTGCCATCAAGAGAACCAGAGTTGGGAGATAAGCCATCCCAACTCCGCCGATTAGCTGATATGGTTGAAGATCGCCTTCATCGTGCTCAAGAAGAAACAAAAAAAGCCACCCATGCCTTGAATAAAGTGCAAGGCATACTCATATAACAACATAGAGTTATAGAATAAGAGAAGGTTTCTCTCCAGAAAAAGTTTGAAGAAGAGAGAGTATAGATGCGACGAGAAAAAGAACAGTTGCTCGCAGAGCAACTCGAAGTGAAAGAAGCAGTCAAGAGAGGGATTCGCTCTGTGATAGGATTAGAGCCACAAGAAGAAGATCAAGTCAGACATCAAGTAGAGTAACTCACATAAGCTACTCAACATCTACAACAATGAATAACCAACTTAGAGCTCTGCGCAGTCCCCGACACCCCAGAGGATGTGAGAGATCAAAGAGAAGCAATTGTTTGAAGCACAGTTGAGAGAATAAAATCCCTTTCCATGGAATGTAAGAAATTCATTGATCACAGTGCCCAGACCTATGAGAAACTCACTGAGAATCCATAACTGAAGGAACTTGATTCGCAGCTCCAAGAGTTGAAGTATCAAGCCGAAATGATACAGCCGCAGTTGAAGCCCCTGACAGCTGTGGAAAGAATGAAGCAATCCTAGGAGTAGCACACTGCCTAGCAGGAGGTCCACATTATTTAGAGGAGAGTTATGGAAGTAACTCAGAGAATCCAACCTGTACAAGATAAGGCTTACCAACTGTTCACAGAGATCGAAGGTCGAGGAGAAGAACTGGAGAAAGTTGTCACTACAGCTAAACAACGCCTAGAGGAACCTGTCAATGAAGTAGTCATACAAGAATTCATTGAACAAGAGGTTGTGGCACAACAAAAAGTTGAAGAATATCGAGCCAAGATCGAGGCTTTGGAAGAAGAATTAGTCTGATCATAGTGACTCGGGATGAGTCACAGGTGAGTGTTGGGGGCCTATTGGCCCTTGACCAAGTTTTGAGGATCCTTGGTCATTTTTGAACATTTTGGGACTTCGACAGGTTGTCGAAGGTGGAGTGCAAGATGAAGAGGATATCACGGGATTTTGGCCCCTCTTTTAGGTATTTTTGGGTTTTGGTCTTATGTAATGGGTATGGGGATGTCGGCCCATGGGTTTACCCATGCTTAGGCCTATTTTGTAAAGTATAAATAGATGTCTAGGCGATATAAGGAAGGGATTCTATGTGATGTTAAGCCAATGAGATAAGTGTTGAGTGCTATGTGCAAGTATGGATTATAGATGCTTTGTGAATACTCTGCGAGGATTACAGAGCTAAGTGCAACTGGTTGTAACAAATTGTAGAAGGCTTTATGCTTAAACCTAGCTCAGGGAAGGAGGATCTGGCGAAGTGCGCATAGATCTCATGTCCTATGCAGAGTAGAGTTTTTGTGGCTTTGTGCATGTAGCTGATTGACAAAATATAATAAATAAGAGAAGATTTAGTGGACGTAGCCCCAGGGTGGGGGTGAACCACATACATGTCGTGTTTCTCTGCTTTGTGCGATGTATTGATGTGTTTATGTGTTTATTTCTTAGTTCTTTAACATAGATGAATGATAGAGGGATATGTTAATGCTATGTTCTTACTAGTATGGATGAGTAATATATCTGGCCTATGTGGAGGTGCTTAAGTGCTTGAATATAGTAGATCTGAATGAATATTGTGTTGTGTTGTGATTAGGGTTTAACTGCAATGTAACTAAGAATTGAATATTGATGAATGTTAACTATTGAGTGCCTTGTTAAGTGTTATAATCACATATCTATGTCCCAACTAAGTTTGTGTACATTGGAGTCATGCAACCACCCCTGCGTCTACCTCGGGTGAGACTTCATTTGCTTCGTAGGCGTTGCCGAAAGGGTCGGTAGTTAGGGTTTTGTTGGTGCGTTGTTGTAGCGTTGAACCCTGGGTCTGACCCTTTGCCAACACTTATACTAGTACTTATATGAACATGACCATAAATTAGACCATGAACTAGACCTAGACCATCACCTGAACCCCCCTAGATCTCTAC
>JZKD02S1426055.1:0-11109 GCA_000966675.3 Picea glauca | reverse complement strand
TCAGAGCAGGCTACTCTTGATCATTTTTTAGCGCATGTCCCCGACGAGGTCCAAGTATAGCAAGTTGGGTCTCGAGTTTGTCTCTCTTGATGACAATCACTCTCGCACGCCCAAGCAACCCTCGATGCTGACAAAAAATAGAAACTGTGGAGTAGAATATTCTATTAACCCGTTGCTTGAGGAATATCTCACGTGACAGAGGGACGAAATGATGGAGATGTTCACGCACATCCGTGAACACCTGCCGATAACAGCAAGCACATCGTCATCAAGCAGCCATGTTGGAGGAGCCTCTCCCTTAAATCTACAAGTTAATTGTGATATTCCCATATTTGAAGGTCAGATAGATGCAGATGCCCTAGAAAAATGGTTAAATCTATTAGAAGGTTTTTCTCTGTTCAAAATTTTTCCGACAAGGAAAATGTCACCTTTGCATTCCTCACGTCTCTCCCCCATGTCAAACATTGGTGGGAAACTTACTGGGAGCAAAGTTCCACAAAGGAATCTGGAATATATGGGGTCGAGCCACTTGGGATTTTTTTGTGGATACGGTGAAAGAACAATACTATCTTGTTTATAACTATGAAGACTAGTACATGATATGGACCACACTGTGGCAAGTGAAGAGCCAAATAGTTCCAGAGTTCACGAATACTTTCCATACCTTGCGCACCAAGATGGGTATCAAAGAATCTGAGCGACATCTATTTCTCAAATACCATGGGGCTCTACATAGGTACATCCAAACCAAAATGGATTTCCTAAACATCTCATCATTGGGAGCTGCCTATCGATATGCTGTCAAAATCGAGCAGAAATTTAGGCACTAGAACAAATAGGAATTCGGGTCTGCAAATATGCAACAACCAAAGCATGGTAAAGACGGACCTAGACAACCAGTCCAAGACATAGGAAAAAAATGGTAAAGCAAAGATGAATAATTACACTGGGAAGTGGTGTGACTTCCACAAAATCGGATGGCACAACACCGATGAATGTTGCTCGAAACATTCATTGGTGGTTGAGGTCAAAGACATGAAGCCGAACCCTGATTCAGAATCTGATCCAAAAAATATTGAAAACATACAGATCATTGACGCATACCCCACTTCAACTGTCGCAACCACACCAATTCAGCTAGAAGAACCAGTATATCCTAAAGAGGGGGAGAACCTTTTCCATTCACAGATGTGGGTGAAGGGGACCCCATTGCATTTGATATTTGATAACAACATCCAGAATAACCTCATCTCAGCTAAGGTCATCAAACAGTTGGTGTTGTCGACAACACCACACCCTAAGCCATACAACATCGGGTGGCTTCACCAAGGATGAGATCTTCATGTCATGCAACAATGTCTCCTTTCCTATGGCATCCATCCCTTCGAGGATGAGGTAGTGTGTGATATTTCCCCTCTTGATGTTTGTGATGTTTTTTTGTGCCAACCATATATGTGGAAACATCATGTTGTCTATGAGTCTAGACCCCGTAGTGTCATTATTACTTTGGTAGGTCAGCTCTACAGGATACCAGAGGTAGTCCCGACTACTGCTCCACCAAAACAACACCGCAATGTAATCTCTCATATTGCAAAATTGATCCTCTTCATAGTCTATTCAAAGGATATTGTTTATTCACCTACAATGGTGCCTACATAATGCCCCATCCAATCCAAAGACAATAGGTCAGTGGAACATATTTGTTGAGTCTCAAAAATGTCGTATTTCCATCCACCTTTCCCTTCATCATTATTCACATTTCATCACTCTATAAACCATTCATTAATACCATTTCATAATTAAATATGGGTTTAACNTGATCATATCTCCAATTTGAATGATAGGATTTATCTTTGAATTTTAGTTGAATGATGAAATGCATAAGTTACACTTAGATTTATCTTGCTGTAATTATGTGCAATTATAAGATCATAGGGTGCAATTTGTGTTTCCTCCTCTATCATTAAATCTCAACGGTCAATACATGTTTTAAATTTATTTAGAACAATCATAAATTCTATTGCAAATTTTTCTCTTGGGTGTGGCAGTTGGATGTTCTTCTCTCATACAGAAAATTGGATACATCTCACTAACTAACAACAGGTTATCTCTTTTTTGTTTCTCAAATTCAGTCATTTATATAGTAATGAAACTGGAATGTTTGGTTCAACTTTCGACTACCTGCACATTTGCATTTGATAGTTTATTCAATTCAAGATTAGTTAGATTTATAAAAGAAAACAAAAAATATTTAAATGTGCTTTCTTTATCTGCTTCTTAAAAGCAATCATTTTCACATTGATTTCGTAAGTTTCAATTAAAACTTTCCATTTGTAAATGATGTACATAAGTGAGATTTGCATATTTTCTACTTAAATACACCTACAATAGTTATATTAGAACATATGTACATATATAACATATAGTTGTTAGCATTAGTTTAGTTTGTCCTTTCTTTTCGTTTTCTATTTAGGATTTTAGATTGGCTAACAGAGCCATTAAACCCGTCATAACGATTTACACCAAACGGCTTGGGTTATTTAGACAACCCCGGACCAGACTTGTTCTTCCAGTTGTCGGATGGTCAATTTCGCCCGTCAACATGTAGGTACATCATATTTATGTACTGGTATTACTGACTCTTCTATCTCTTTAGCTTGTACATGAGTGGATACAACACTGTGGCATCATAGGCTTGGACACATGAGTGAGAAGGGGAAAATACTGCACAAAAGAAATTTGTTGCTAGATCTTAAACAAATTGATTTGGATTTCTGTGAGCATTGTGTTTATGGAAAACATAAGAGAGTCATGTTTCTCAGAGTCGGAAAAGAAAATAAGAGTGAAAGGTTAGAGCTTGTGCATACATATGTATGGGGACCAACTCAGGTATCATCTCTTGGTGGATCTCATTATTATGTTACTTTTATTGATGATGCAACTTGAAAAACTTGGGTTTATTGCATTCAACACAAATATGATGTTTTTGATACTTTTAAGAAATGGAAAGATTTGGTTGAGAATGAGACAAGAAAAAGGTTGAAGTATCTCAGATCAGACAATGGAGGTGAATATTGCAGAAAGGAGTTTGATGATTATTGTTCATACCATGGGATTCATAGAGAGAAAACAGTTCCAGGAACACCACAAGAAAATGGCGTGTCATAAAGGATGAATAGGACAATCATGGAGCGTGCATGCTGGTTTTCCCTTACAGTTCTAGGAAGATTCTGTAGATACTGTTGTTTACTTAATAAACAAAGGACCTTCAATCTCTTTGGATGGTGGAATTCCATAGGAGGCATGGACAGGTAAAAATGTAAACTATTCTTTTTTGAAGACTTTCGGTTGTGAAGCATTTGTCCGTATTGATAAAGAAAATAGAGCAAAGCTTGAGGAAAAATACAAGAAGTGTACCTTTATTGGATACAATGTTAATGATTTTGGTTATCTCATATGGGATTATGAAAATCACAAAATCATTAGGAGTAGATATCTTATATTCAATGAGAAGGTCATGTACAAAGATCAGTTGTAGGGAAAGATACAAGAAAAAAAAAAACCAAAATACACAGTGCTTGATGAGATTACTAAAAAAAATACTCGAAAGGTACCAGAAAATCAAAATGTACAAAAACAGGAGTAGCAGGTACCTCAAGCTCCTGCAAGTGTTGTTAGAAGATCTACCAGGTTAAGTAGACCCCCTGAATGACACTCTCCTTCATTGTATTATTTATTGTTGACTGATTCTAGTGATCCATAATGTTATGAAGAGGCAATGCAAGTAGACACTAAAAAGAAGTGGGAGAAATGAATGAAAGAGGAAATGGATTCCCTAGTAAATAACCAGACTTGGGAGTTGGTTCAGTTTCCTACAGAAAAAAGAGCATTACAGAATAAATGGGTTTATAAGTTGAAGGAAGAATATGGAGGCAAAAAGTGGTACAAGGCTAGACTTGTTGTAAAGGGGTTTGCACAAAAGAAAGATATAGATTTTGATGAAATATTTTCTCCTGTTATTAAAATGACTTCAATTAGGACTATTTTAAGTCTTATGGCAGTAGAATATTTGCATCTTGAACAGTTAGATGTAAAACCATATTTTCTCCATGGGGATTTGGAGGAAGAGATTTATATGCAACAACCATAGGGGTATGAGGTCAAAGGGAAGGAGAATTTGGTATGCAAGTTGAAGAAGAGCTTGTATGGACCAAAGCAAGCTCCAAGGTAGTGGTATTTGAATTTTGATAGGTTTATGACAGAACAAGGTTATAGTAGATTTCATTCTGATCACTGTGTTTATTTTAAAAGGCTAGAAAATGGAAGCTATATTATCTTGATATTGTATGTAGATGACATGCTTGCTACAGGATCTAATATGTAGGATGTAAATGTGCTCAAGAAGAAATTAGATAATTCATTTGCGATGAAGGATTTGGGTGTTACAAAGAAAATCCTTGGTATGAGAATAAAAAGAGACGGGAAAAATCACAAATTGACATTGTCTCAGGGTGAATACATAGAGAAGGTGTTGGAGAGGTTTATAATGCAGAATGCAAAACTAGTTAGTACACCTTTGGCCATCCATTTCAAATCAACTAAGGAAATGTGTCCCAAGACACAAGAGGAGATAGAATACATGTTCGGGTCCCTTATTCATCAACAATTGGCAGCTTGATGTATGCGATGGTTTGCAAAAGACCAGATATTGCACATGCAGTGGGAGTTGTGAGGAGGTATATGAACAATACAGGTAAAGAAAATTGGAGGAATTAAAGTGGATTCTCATGTATTTGAGAGGTACTGCTACTCATGCATTATGTTTTGGAGGTTCAGACATTGTTCTACAGGGATATGTTGTTCAGATATGGCAGGTGATAAAGATAGCAGGAGGAGCACCACATGGTATGTTTTTACTGTAGTTGGAACAACAATAAGTTGGATATCAAAACTATAAAAGGTTGTTGCACTTTCAACAATAGAGCCAGAGTATGTTGCTGCTACAGAGGCTAGTAAAGAGATGATTTGGTTACAGAGGTTTATGGAGGAATTGGGAAAGAAGCAAGAGAATATAAAATTGTACTGTGACAGTGAGAGTGACATTCATCTTGCAAAGAACTCAACATTCCATTTGAATACTAATCATATACATCTCAAGTACCATTTCATACAATCCATCTTGGAAGATGGACATTTAAGTTGGAAAAGATACACACTAGCCAGAATCCTGCAGACATGTTAACAAAGGGAGTGACCAGGGAGAAACTGAGTTCCTGCTCAATTTCAGTTGGTCTTCAAGCCTGAAGATGAAGATGATAATTTTTCTAGGTCCAAGAAGGATCGTAGTCCAACATATACAATAGCGATGGAGTTGTTGAGATTAGTCTCCAAGAGGGAGATTGTTGGTTGTGGAGCCTAATTATCTTCTTGATTCAAAGGTCTTTGTTTTCAACCATGTTTATACCCAATGAATACTTTACACCCTGGGATAATGTACACTCCTCCACACGGGGGAGTGCGGGGGGGGGGTTATCCCCCCTGCAGGGTCTGGGGGAAAGCGGGACCCCAACGGGAGTTCGAGGGAGAAGCCCCTAAAGGAAAAAATGCCTTGTAAATGTATATTATAATTTCATATTAAATCTGGACCGCTCATTATAAGGTCATAGATCTGACAATAGAAGTTATGTCAGGGTTTTTTTTCCCTAGAAAGCAACCCTCCTTTATGAGGGATATGTATTCAGCTATGTATTATTGAAAATATTTTATTCTGAGAGAGGAGACCGTGAGAGAAATAAGAGGAAGTTACAATGGGTGTGATGTAGGTTGCATCCCTTAATTTGTTGGATAATAATAAAGGAAGGACCTGACAATTTCTCTGGTGGACGTAGCCCACACTTGGTGAACCATGTATATTTGTGTCTCTATTGTATTATGTATCTTCTGTGTTTTATTTCCACATTTTTTTAATTTTATTTCTTCGTGATCCTATTTTTCTAACAAATACCTTTCCAACGAGCTATCATGTGCCTAAAACAAAGATCGTATGCAAAAGTTACGACACCAAGAAGTTAATGTACTAACATACCCAAACGGGGCCCACATGAATTTTGGAGTTTCATCTCCTAGAGTTAGGTTTTTGGATGTCTAGGGTTTTTGAATTCATGTTTTATAATTAAAAAGGCATTCAGAGCCTCGTTGTAATCATATTTTGGCAAATGAGCATAACCTTCAGATCTCTTCTCAGAGATAAAGCTGCCACTATTCTAGTGAGTCTTGCACTCTGTATTTTTACAGTCTCTTTACAATTCTTTCGTTAATAGAAATAAAGTATTGTTGTATTTCTCTATTTCTTGAAATTTTCATGAGTATTTCATTGTAATATCTCTTCTTTCATTTCGTTTTGAAAAATAATCCGGATCAGTGGTATCAGAGCAGGATGCTCTTGATCGTTTTTCAACACATGTCCTTGGCGAGTTCCTAGTATATCCAGTTGGGTCTCGAGTTTGTCTCTTTTGAGGAAAATCACTCTCGCATGACCAAGAAAACCTCGATGGTAGCAGAAAAGAGAAAAAACGGAGAAAAGTATTCTATTAACCCGTTGCTTGAGAAATCTCTCGCACGACATAGGGACGAAATGATGAATAATTTTGCACACATCTTTCAATGTCTGCTGAGAGAAACATGCACACTTCATCAAGAGACCATTTTGGAGGAACCTCTCCCTTCAAGGTACAAGTTAATTTTGATATTCCCATATTTGAAGGTCATATAGATGCGAATGCCATAGAAAAATGGTTAAATCTATTATAAGGTTATTTCTTAGTTCAAAATTTTTTCGACTAGAAAAAGATCACCTTCGCACTCCTCAAGGCTCTCCCCCATGTCAAACATTGGTGGGAAACTTACTGGGACAAAATTTTCATAGAGGAATCTAGAATATATGGGGTCGAGCTCACTTGGGATTTTTTTTTGGATGCGGTCAAAGAACAATACTATCCTGTTGATAACTGTGAAGACTAGTACATGAGATGGACTACATTGTAGTAAGGGAAGAGCCAAATAGTGTCGGAGTTCACAAATACTTTCCATACATTGTGCACCAATATGGGTATCAAAGAATTCAAGCGACATCTAGTTCTATAATACCGCGGGGCTCTACATAGGTACATCCAAACCAAAATGGATTTCCTAAACATCTCATCATTGGGAGCTGCCTATCGATATGCTGTCAAAATTGAGCATAAATTTAGGAACTAGAACAAATGGGAATTTGGATTTGCAAATATGCAACAACCAAAGCACAGTAAAGATGGACCTAGACAACTAGTTTAAGACACAGGAAAAAAATGGTAAAGTAAAGTTGAAGAATGACACTAGGAAGTGGTTTGACTTCCACAAAATCCCCTGGCACAACACCGATGAATGTTGCTCGAAACATTCATTGGTGGCCGAGGTCAAAGACACATAGCCGAACCCTAATTCAGAATCCGATACAGAAAATATTGAAAATAGAGAGATCATTGACGCAAACCCCACTACAACTGTCACGACCACAATAATTCAGCTAGAAGAACTAGTAGATCTTGAAGAGGGAGAGCACCTCTTCCATTAAAAAATGTGGGTGAAGGGGACCCCATTGCATTTCATTGTTGATAACAAAAACTAGAAGAACCTCATCTCAACTAAGGTCGTCAAACAAATTGGGTTGTTGACAACACCACACCCGCAGCCATACAACATCGTGTGGCTTCACCAGGGACGTGATCTTCATGCCAGCCAACAGTTTCTCCTATCCTATGGCATCCATCCCTTCAAGGATGAGGTAGTGTGTGATATTTCCCCTCTTGATGTTTGTGATGTTGTTTTGGTTCAACCATATATGTGGAAACATCATGTTGTCTATGAGTCTAGACCTCGTAGTGTCATTATTACTCTAGGAGGTCAACTCTACATGATACCAAAGGTAGTCCCAACTACTTATCCACCAAAACAACACCACAAGGTAATATCTCATACTGCAAAATTCATCCTCTTCATATCCATTTCAAAGGATATAAAAAAGACCACTACAACCACTACATCCTCAACACCTTCTATCCAGTAAAAACAGATTGTCAAAGAGACATAAGATATTGTTTCTTCACCTACAATGGTGCCTAAAAAATTCCCCATCCAACCCAGAGACAACAGGTTGATGGAACATATTCGACCCCTCCAGCAACAGGTTTGTGATATTCTTCCACAAGCCAAGAAGCACAACTTCTCCAACAAGGTGCACAACTTCTCCAACAAGGCATACAACTCACCAAGCATCAGAATCATAAAATGATTTCCCCTCTTCCCTAGGCACTCAACACAATGGAGACCATTGCTTCCTAAGGGGGGAGGACTGATATAGGTGGATATTGGTGGCCACCCACCTATTCCAACTGGCTCCTCTTTTCAATATTTAGTGTAGCACGTTCTTCTGCACTTCTTTGTAATTGTGGATTCTACACTTCTGGGGTTGTTTGAAGCCCTACACATATTCCATGTGGATAATGGTGGCCTCCCATCTAATCCAACTGGCTTATTTTGTATGTTTTCATGTCAACACATCTTGTTGTACTTCCAGGGTCGTTTTGGGGCCCTAAACAATGTTTTTTTGGATCGCCACGGTAAAACTATAGACAAAGTCAGATTTTGATGGTGTAATGCGTATTTCATGAAAAGGCCTTTCCAATGGGCTATCACACACCTAAAATGAAGATCGTATGCAAAATTTACGACCCCAAGAAGTTAATGTACTAACTTACCCAAATGGGGCCCACATGACTTTTGGCGTTTCATCTCCTAGGGTTAGGTTTTTGGATGTCTAGGGTTTTGGCATTCATGTTTTATCATAAAAAAGGCCTTTAGATCCTCATAGTAATCATCTTCTGGCGAATGAGCGTAGATGTCACATCTATTCTCAGAGATAAAGTTGCCACCATTATAGCGAGTCTTGCACTCTGTATTTTTACAGTCTCTTTACAATTCTTTCATTAATAGAAATCAAGTGTTGTTGTATTTCTTTGTTTCTGGCAATTTTCATGAGTATTTCATTGTAATATCTCTTCTTTCATTTTTTTCCGAAAAATATTTCAGATTAGTGGTATCAGAGCAGGCTACTCTTGATCATTTTTCAGCGCATGTCCCCGATGAGGTCCAAGTATAGCAAGTTGGGTCTTGAGTTTGTCTCTCTTGATGACAATCACTCTCGCACGCCCAAGAAACCCTCGATGCCGACAGAAAATAAAAAATGTGGAGCAAAATATTCTATTAACCTGTTGCTTGAGAAATATCTCACGTGACAGAGGGATGAAATGATGGAGAATTTCACACACATCCTTCAACACCTGCCGATAACAACAAGCGCATCTTCATCAAGCAACCATTTTGGAGGAACCTCTCCCTTAATGGTACAAGTGAATTTTGATATTCCCATATTAGAAGGTTAGATAGATGTAGATTCCCTAGAAAAATGGTTAAATCTATTAGAAGGTTTTTCTCTGTTCAAAATTTTTCCAACAGGGAAAATGTCATGTTCGCATTCCTCACGGCTCTCCCCCATGTCAAACATTGGTGGGAAACTTACTGGGAGAAAAGTTTCAAAAAGGAATCTGGAATATATGGAGTCAAGCCACTTGGGATTTTTTTCTGGATGCGGTCAAAGAATAATACTATCTTGTTGATAACTATGAAGACTAGTACATGATATGGACCACACTATGGCAAGGGAAGAGCCAAGTAGTTCCAGAGTTCACAAATACTTTCCATACCTTGTGCACCAAGATGGGTATCAAAGAATCCGAGCGACATCTATTTCTCAAATACCATGGGGCTCTACATAGGTACATCCAAACTGAAATCGATTTCCTAAACATCTCATCATTTTGAGCTGCCTATCGATATGCTGTCAAAATCGAGCAAAAATTTAGGCACCAGAACAAATAGGAATTCGGGTCTGCAAATATGCAACAACCAAAGCATGGTAAAGACGGACCTAGACAACCAGTCCAAGACACAAGACAAAAATAGTAAAGCAAAGATGAATAATTACACTGGAAAGTGGTGTGACTTCCACAAAATCCGATGGCACAACACCGATGAATGTCGCTCAAAACATTCATTGGTGGATGAGGTCAAAGACACGGAGCCGAACCCTGATTCAGAATTTGATCCAAAAAATATTGAAAACATACAGATCATTGACGCATATCCCACTTCAACTATCACGACCACACCAATTCAGCTAGAAGAACCAGTATATCCTAAAGAGGGGGAGAACCTCTTCCATTCACAGATGTGGGTGAAGGGGACCCCATTGCATTTGATTTTTGATAACAACATCTAGAAGAACCTCATCTTAGCTAAGGTCGTCAAAGATTGGCGTTGTCGACAAAACCACACCCTAAGCCATACAACATCGGGTGGCTTCACCAAGGATGAGATCTTCACGTCATGCAACAATGTCTCCTTTCCTATGGCATCCATCCCTTCGAGGATGAGGTAGTGTGTGATATTTCCCCTCTTGATGTTTGTGATGTTGTTTTGTGCCAACCATATATGTGGAAACATCATGTTGTCTATGAGTCTAGACCCCGTACTGTCATTATTACTTTGGGAGGTCAGCTCTACAGGATACCAGAGGCAGTCCCGACTACTGCTCCACCAAAACAACACCACAAGGTAATCTCTCATATTGCAAAATTGATCCTCTTTACAGTCTATTCAAAGGATGCATAGAAGACCACTACAACCACTGCAACCTCAACAACTTCTATCCAACAAAAATAGATTGTCGAAGAGACAAAAGATATTGTTTATTCACCTACAATTGTGCCTACACAATGCCCCATCCAATCCAGAGACAATAGGTTCGTGGAACATATTTGTTGAGTCTCAGAAATGTCGTATTTCCATCCACCTTTCCCTTCATCATTATTCACATTTCATCGCTCTATAAACCATTCATTAATACCATTTCATAATTAAATATGGGTTTAACCTTATTATTTTCCAAATCATTTATTTTAGTATTAAAAGGGAATTTGTGATTAAATATTAGAAAATTGACATGTTTTCATA
>JZKD02S1426044.1:0-11109 GCA_000966675.3 Picea glauca | reverse complement strand
TTGGAAATATATTGGATAGAAGAATCCAGATATGCACACAAAACTATGAATTGAGTAGTAAAATTTATAAAAATAAATAAAAAGAATATTTCTTGTGCACTTAAAGGGAAAAAGTATGCATTCTTTTTCCATAATTTTAGAATTATTTTTTTGTTTAACAAAGTGTGTTATAAGCACATTTTTTAGAGCTTGAGCTTAAGGTGACAGATATAACAAAGCATATGCAAGGGAATTTATAGACATGAGTAAAAAAAGGGCAGAGGTAGTTTTCCGAAGGAGCATTTGGTTTCTTTAGGAAGTTGCAAGAATTAAACATTTGGGTTTAGTGAGAAATATAGAATACTTCCAATGAAATCTCATTTGGAAAAATAATTCCATGATAAGTGTGCATACCAAATGGGGATGTTGAGTAAGAGAGGGACCTACAATTTATGATAATGCATGAGCAATGGGTACACATGGAGATGCAAAACATGAAAACTAAAAGGATGTTTTACATAACAGAAGAAAGAATTTGAACTTGGTATTAACAATGAGAACAAACACTTGAAGAAAGAGTGTTATTTCAATGTTTCTTTACAAGAGGAGAAAAGGCCAGGAATGAGGAATGCTAATATATTATCCAAG
Organism: Picea glauca; assembly: GCA_000966675.3. Classification (NCBI taxonomy): domain Eukaryota; kingdom Viridiplantae; phylum Streptophyta; class Pinopsida; order Pinales; family Pinaceae; genus Picea; species Picea glauca. The sequence continues at coordinate 10,482 of JZKD02S1426044.1, read as the reverse complement.
TTCAACTAAGTAAATTGGGAATTCATAAAGTTTCTTTTCTAACAAAGAGAGACATAGTGTATACATGGAGATAAGGTGCACCATTTTCAGGACCTGTTATGCAATTTTGTAGTAGTACCTCAATTATTGTTATCAAAAGTGCACAATGGAAACATGGTATGAATATCATAACTTTACGGGTAAATTTGTGAAGATGTATGTATGCTAAAGAGTGTCACTTGATGCATAAGGTAAGCATTGTGTGAAAAACTTATTTAGAAGGATATAGTTAGACTTCAACTTCATATACACATAGAAAGTTTGATCGTCTTCGAATAGTGAAGATCATCATAGACACTACTTAAGATAGGAAAAATCCAAGCTTTTGATCCCAATTGGTTGCTCGAGGCATAGAGGGAGAGCATACACTATCGCTAAGCCACACTCAAAATTACAAGCGAGATCTATGTTTCTCTTATGAAAGACCCTACTATGTGCAGACACAGAGGATACGCAAAGCTCTTATACTCACAAAAAAACTTGTAAGAGGAAGAATACAGATGCCTAATTTGATCCCATCTCCTTTATTTATAACATGACATCTGGTTCCACCGGTGACTCAAACTGACATCTTTAGAAAAAAGGAAATGATTCAAGGTGACAGTGTGGACTCCACTGCCATGATCTCATCCTTTAAGTGGTCATTTCGAACATATGGGACTCGAACCGACACAATGACAAAAGGACACGAATCTAAGCCTCATTTACAACTATGGATCTATTTTACATATCCCACCATGCTTCAATCATAATAGTCATGTCTCGTAAGATAAATACATGGATGTTCTCTGCATGTGCATCCTTCAAAACAGGTGTCATCATTACCATACGAAGATTCGAGCAGAGTCTAGATTTTCGGAAACAGTGTGTATGAGAAAAATTTCTCAATATCGGATCCAAACATAATCAGGCAAGGAACACAACACAATTATCCAACAAATGTAGATTAAACTCTATAGTTGACTGGGAATTTCTTTTTTGAATGCTCGGAAACTCTTCCTTCATGATCACACTGAAGAAAATTGTGAGTAATGTACACTGGAGAATCCAAAGGAGAGTATTTCCCTTTGACATGCCTTAATTTAAATTTGAACTACAGATGGTTTTCATGGGCAACAATCAAATCAGCTTGAATATGTAAGATAAAATTTGCACGGCATTGCACCCAATCTTTTCGAGAAAATTTTTTATCCAGAAATAATTCTATCCAACCTGACCAACTTTGCTAGACACGAGTAATATGATCTCCACATATTACAATCTCCTCGTGTTCTCTGCAGAATTGAAAAATTAACTGATAACTACTCCATGTTAAGTATCCAAGGCCAAGATTAACATAAAACATGTTTTTCCCATCTGTGTCAACTGTATCAAGCCAAACATCACCAAGCATTTTAAGCTTGTGATAAACATCTTCTAGGCCTTAAAATGCTGACTTTTCCCACCTCTCTAAAATGTGTATTTTCATAGGGGACGTAATGGCCATTTTTCAGTCTACAACTTCTTTGCTAGCATACTCAAGGAATTCTTGTCGCTCCTGGATGCAAATAGGATTTTTGTAAATTCTTCTTTTCTTTAAAGTTTCTCCTGCATTGTTGATGCCCATTCTCTTGTCTGAGTAACTTGGTGATGCTCTTGCACTGAACATGTCCATAATTGGTTGTTTTTATTCCCTGGTTAGCATATCAATAACACAATTTAGGTGACCAGGTTTATAAAAAAATTCAAAATCAAAGTTTTGCAACAGTAAGAACCATTTCATTATCGTTGAGATATTCTCTGGCATAATATTTTCATTCTTAAAAATGCCAGGCATGATATTTAAATCTATTCTAATAAGAAATTTGACTGGCTTCAGCTAAAGCTTAAAATGTTTTTCTTTTTGAGAGAACCAATCCATGTTGATATACAAGCTTATAAATTCTTGTAGGTGCTTCAAGTGTTCCTACAAATTCTTGGAATAGATCAGAATATCATCAATAAACTAATTCCCACTTATAATGCTTGAATATGTATTCCATTCTTTTATGGAATTCTGAAGGAACATTATTGATTCCAAAAGGTGAGACTTTCCACTAGTATTGGCCATGTGGAACTACAAATGCAGTTTATACCTATCTTTAGCTTCTATACCAATTTGGTAGAAACCAAATTTCAAGTCAAATTTACTAAAGATTTACATTCTATTGCAGCAAGATGGCTTTGTTAGGAAACAAATATCTAACAAGCTGCAATACTTTATTTAGTGGCTTGAAATTAACCACCAATTTGGGTTTTCCTCTCTTTATTTCAGAATGTTTATCAACTACAAAGGAACGACAAGCCCAAGGAATATAAGGAATATTAGAGGGTTCAATCAGGCCTTTGGAGAGGAGGTATTTAATTTCAGTTTCACAAAAATCTCTTTCCGATGGACTTATGATAGCTGCGGAGGCTTTTTGGGGAACTGGTTTTATTGAAGGATCAAATGGAAAAGATACAAAGTATTTTTATCTTGTCCAGAAAGCATTATGGACTCTCAGAAGTACAGTCTTTTTCTAATTTTCTAGATATGTCGGATAAGGCTTTGTCTTTATGTATTTCAGCATAGGCTACACACCTTTCCATTTTAGACAATTCTGCGAGGGGTATAGGATTAAGACTACACTTCTTAATGGGGGTATTACACTTTGAGTGACCTTTATAATATAGAGGGAAAGTAAATATTCTACCATTTATTGTAAATTTAAATGTCATGCTATGAATATCTATACAAATGGGACTAACTCTAGTAAGAAATTCAGAAACTAAAATGTAATCTTCTTTAATAAGATATAATCTATTTAAATACAAAACATATTTCTGACCTTCAACCTTTATTGGAAAATGTGGAGCTTTGCCAAGAAATTTAACAGGACTTCCTTCTATGGATATTCCATTCTCTAAGGTCTTCTCCCAGTAAAATGTTAGTATGGCATTTCATTTGGAAAGATTCATCTGGTATGCCAAGTCTATAATGTAATCCAGTTGGTATGGATTATGCTCTGAGGAAAAAAACAAACTTTGATATACATCTTTGGTCCAGTGAATTGTCGCAAAGATAGTTCTCTGGCTGGCTTTCCTTCTTTGTCACTATCATTGTTTTCTTCAAATAGAGAATGATGAGTCTTTTTCTTAGGACTTTATAAATCTCAGGTATATTCTTTGGCAGATTATTCTTCTAAGGAGTGATCAATTTCTCTCATGGTTACCTCTATCATTATTTTTATCTCATCAATTTCTTTGATCAATTTTTTGAGGTTATTTTTCTTATCCTTTAGTTGAATCCTTAGTAGATTATCTTTATCTTTTCTGAATTGTTGTCGATCTTTGTGGTGATTTGGATATTCTTTACAAATATCTGTTGGATTATATAATGTTGGATTTTTATTTATTGATAAATATTCTTCTTTCAATTCTTTGTCCTTCAGCTGTGCCAGGAGCTTCTTCTTTTCTTCTTTTAAATCTTACCTCAGTATATATTGATATATAGGTATTTCAGAAAGTTAATTATCAGTTTCTTCAATTGTTTTTTGCATATTGGCATCTTTGGAATTTGAAATAGAAAACATCCAAAAAGAATATTCTGGAGGGCCATCACCCCCCAAATTTGGTGTATCAGATTCGAAGGAGGAAGAATCAGAGGAACCAAATTTAGCAAGAGTAGGGGAAAAAATCGCCAATTCTTGCATCATCGGAAGGGAGGAAAACAACTTATCCTTCAAGGTATTCACCTTGTGAAAAAAAACCTAGATCCCACCATGTTGTATCTAGTTCATCAATAAAAAGGGCTGCAAGTCGTGGATTTTTGTTTTTAGAAGAACCTTTGTTATCCCAATGTCCTTTCTTTCCATAGATGAAACATCTTTCTCTATCTGCAAGTGTATTCTCGTGCTTGAGATATGGCTTGCGCTTGTGGGACTACTTAGAGTCATGATATTTCTTATATTTATAGGGCTTATCTGGATGGAAGCTTGCACGGATAGAATAGAATGGCTTCTTTTTCTTTTCACAACTGCAAGTATCTTAGAGGTGTCCATGATTGTGAGCACCAAAACCCCAATACTTCTCGATAAAGGTAAGTCTCATGGATCCTTCTCTCATTTCAGTTCAGATCTGGGCTTTTGACTGTAAGGCAGAAATCTCAACAGTTTCACTTGCTGAAAAATATCTTCATTCCAAAATGTTGAACACTTCTCTTCTATCATCACAATTAATGATATTAACCCATCTTCTAACTGGGAACTTCCTGGTATTTTTCTAGAAGAAGTATATAAAATGAAGTGGTGGCACTATAAATCACACACAAATTAAGGTCTCTTCATTTGATGTTTCACTCACAGACAAAGATGAAACCATTCATATAAACTTATTGAACAAGGATCAAATAGATTGGCAAAAATATAAATGTTACAAATATGCGCATATTGGTGCAGTTAAGTTTGGCCTTGGTCCTTTGGTTTGCCCATATTTTTCAGTTTCTTTTGTTTTTATCGTAGTATATATTGTTCGACAACATAGGTATTCCAATAGAAGACGGACACCTTCAATAACCACTCACACAACTAGATCAAACACACTGATGTTTTCACGTGGTAAAACCCCTATGGGAGAACATCCATGGCCCCAACCAACATGGCCACTTGAAAAATTTATTAATGCAAAAGAAATTTACAGATATTTTGTAGGTTATTTTCTCATAATTGATCATTAGCAAATAACCCCCCATACTCTTTAAATAGATATCATGGACAAATTGGGTGTTAAACCACGTATCAATGTATCCGTTAATACCAAGGAGAATATGAATTGTTGGATCACACTATGTCGGGAACATATAGTGACCATCATATTTCCTAACTACAAATGCATACTAATGAAACACACTTTTACCTAATGACACACTAGACCAAGTTGATCTTAACTAACTCCTAAGTGTCTAAATATCCTAACATACCCCTTTAAGAAAAATTCAGAATAGGATTGAATAATTTACAAATATGACACAAAAGGAGAAGAAAGGAGAAATTAGAGCCTATCCCCCCTTAATGAAAACTTCCTGAACTCCTCACATAGATCAAAGTTTGGAAAAATTTGCTTCTGGAAGAGACTTTATGAAAAATTTTGCAACTTGATCTTCTATAGGACAGAAGAGCACTTCAATAAATCGATCATGAATGAGTTTTTAATGAAGTTCATGTGTAGCTTAATCTGTTTGTTGCATTGATGTTAAACTAGATCTTTGGTGAGCTTGATGGCACTCTAATTTTTGCACCAAAGATTGGTCAGATGATGTTGTTGGAATCCAAACTCTAAAAGGATCTGTCAAAGCCACAAGGCTTCTAGACTTGTATTAATTGTTTCTTAGTACTCTGTTTTAGCCGAAGAAAGAGAAATATCCTATTGTTTCTTACAGGTCCAAGTGACAGGTCCTAAACCAAGGTTAAAAACATAACCTACAATAGACTTCTAATCAACAGGTTTTCCGACCCAATGTGAATCAGTGAAACCAACCAATAAGGGCGTACCCCCTGAACTGTAATGTATCCCTATCTGAACTAAACCCCAAACATACCAAAGTTTTCTCTTAGTTGATTTCCAATGGATTTCTTGGGGTGTTTGCATATACCAAGAAACAAGACTAATAGAAAAGGGAAGATCAATATGGGTATGTGTTATAGTCCAAAATGCCACCACTATGCATTGTTTATCATGGCGCATCCATATACACACTTGCAATTCACTTTTACTGGAGTTCCTTGTCAAAAAAATCCATTTCTCAATATGCACGCTACCTGATATACATGCGTCACGTGTATGTATGCTACCTGATACATAGGAATCCCACATGCATACGTTACCTGATACATAGGCAACCCACATACATATGCTACCTGATACATAGATAGCCCGCGTACACTCACAAAATTTGCAAAAAATAAAAATTATGTGCTCTCCGACAGGATCTATGGGCTATTTTGGGTTGCATAACCATTCCTACCTCTTGTAGCCCTTCTCACAACTGAATAATCATCAAATTTCCATATAAAAAGGGCCCTAGGGGGGTTATTTGAAATAACTTGGGAAGAAGCAAAGAAACTCTACCCAAATTTTTCCTTCTTTCTCTTTGAGCTTATGCATCCACTTTTAAGTATTCATCCTCAACAATCTCATTCTCTCATCCTCTTTATGCAATCCAGCAAACCCGTTGGCTTTGCATGTTAATTGTGAGGATTTGCTAGTGACTATGGGATTAATGTACTTGGAGTCTCATTGGAGGAACCCATGTGAGGTTCGTAGAGTGGTGTCAGCATTAAAGATTCATGTTGTAATCTTCCTTATATGTTATCAATAAAAGAGAGTTTTCTTTTCCCAATTAATGTGTCTATGTTCTTGTGAATAATTTTGAATGTTTACAGCTTATTTCTTGAGAATTAGTACATGTTTATGTTTATAAATATTGCATGTATATTGTTGTAGATTGTTTTCTAAGTTGTTTCAGGTTAGCTTTGGGAGGACACCTACAATCCGAGAGAAAATAACATACAAAACGGGATCTACTGTGAACAAAAGGATACAAGGTGTCATTCTTCATATTTTTCTTGTTTCGCTTGTTTAAAAGAAATCATTAGGTTTTGTGATATTGGGTAAGAATAGGTCAGTTTTTTTATTTTAAGGAATCATCGCTTTGCCTAGCCATTAGAGCCTGACTAGGGGGATTTTCCCCCAAAGCATAATTGGCGACTCCACTGGGGAGTCTCCTTAGGGTCTGTTTAAGAGATATTTATTCGGTTTAATTTCATGTTTTATCTATACTTTCTGAGTCTATCTGAGTCTTTGGTCATCCTATGGGTTTTTACTAGGTTTCTTGAATTGGGTCTCAAGTTTGAATGTTTTCTTTTTTGAAGATTTTCAAGCTTGTACGTGTCCTGTTAGTTTTTCAGACCATGTACATACATGTACTTCCTTAGTATAACCCGCATGCATATGCAGGATTTATGAACACAGTCTATGTGTCTGTCAAAATTTGGAGTTTTTCAAAACCTTTTCCCTTTTTCAAAAAATATTTGGTTTCCAAGGTCCTCATGAGTATCGGGGACCTCTGTTGGCTATTGTTTGACAGGGTTTGAGTCTCAGATTGTTGAAAATATTGCAAGAATATCTCTTTTGTATAGTCTTATTTGTTGCTCTGTTTTTATCAAAGTTTGAAGTTTTTTTTACAACCTTTAGGTTCTTCTCTAGATTCTTTTGAATCCCTTCCTCCTGGCAATGGTCTAGGACTTGCATGGGCTTTTTGTTTCCCTTCTCTCTTTGTGTTCCTTGAAAAGAAAATAAAAAGTTGCTTTATTTTTCTCCTTAAGTTGTCATTTCAAAATCTAAATAAGAAAAATCAAAAGAATTGTAGTTGAGTTTAAGCTTTTTCTTCCCTTCCCTTTCTTTCATTTAAAAAGAAAAAGAAAAGAAGCTTCTTAGCTGCATTTTCATGTTACATTGCATTGTTTGCATTTTATATTTGAAAAAGAAAAAGATCTTGGTATAGGATTTTGTTTTATTATCATTTTGAAAATAATTTAAAAGGAAAAGAATACTTGTTTGTTTTCTTCCTTTATTTTTCTTGCATTGAGGAAACAATTACATTGTGCATTTTTGCATTGAAAAGAGAAAAGTTTGCATTTCAATTTTTTGAAGGATTGTTCATGCGGTTTGCTTGAAACTCTTTTTCATTTGTAGAACTAATGTAAAATCTTATTTTCCAGTTTTCTAATTTGTTTCATTTTTACAAGAGTCTCAAACAACATCAGTTGCACTTCTATTCCTTGAGTAAGAAAATCCCCTAAAATGAACACGCTAATTTAAAATATATTAGTTACACTTTTTATAGGGTTCACTAATAGCTCAGGCCAAGGCCTTGGATTAGGTGTCGAGAGGTAAAATCTCCAAGGCCAACCAAAACCTAACTTAGGTGTCTATTATAGGCTGTGAAAATCGACCTTGTAATTACTCAATTCGGGAAGTTACTCTAACACAAGAGTCAAACACGAGGCCACATGGAGGATGGTGATGGAGATATCCACTCTCGATCGCGAAAAATCATTTGGGAGAGTGTGTATTGGGGGTGAATCCTCTAGCGTTACTAGCCCGACTTGTGTTATAGCTTTGATACACTTGGATCCATCCAGGGTAATCTAAGAGTGATTCTACCCCTTTTGTGTTTCATGCCTCAGGAGGATCTTTAGGCTTAGTTACCCTACCCATACACTCGCCCATATTTCAACTATACCCCCCTGGTTTATGATTACAAGTCGATGGCCTGGTTTCCATTATATAGGTTGACACACATGTGACTGGGAGGGGTGTATCGTGGTGCTTGAGGCAGACTATGTACTCTTTGGGCGACATCCAAAGCGATCATCTATAACACCTTGTTTCCCCTAGTTTGTAAAAATAACTGGACTGGCTAGAAATGTGGCAAACTCATGAATGTGAATATGTGATGTGAATGGACCTTATGGAAAAGGTCAATGAATGTGAATAACATTATGAATTTATATTGCAGGACTGTTGAGAGGGGATGTGCTGGAAAAGAGACCACGATGGTGGTGGAAGGCACTTGGAAAGGTGGCGTTAACTTCCACCGAGAATTAATACCGTATTTGGACTCCACTAGCCCAGAGAACCAAAAGCGGCTTGCTGGCCCCGAATTAAATATCTCACAGGCTGGCAAGTAGATGGATCCTCAGGGATTAATGAGGGATGGGGAGGTGAACCACCCATCTGTAGAGCCATCATGACTGACCAGTGCGAGGGAAATCGTGCCACACGCAACCTCGCAAGAGGTAAGGCGTGGGGTAGAAGAGATTGAGGGAAGATGCGAGGGGAGGAGGAGAACTCTGGAAATATGCAGAGTGAGTGATAGCAGAGAGGAAGGAGAGTAACCTTCGCTCCTGGTCACTGGAAAACCGAGACGCAGTCTCACAACATCGTGGTTTCAGCTCGGGGGTGGCTAGTGGTAAATCTATTGGGAGTCATTGAGCCTACGGTTGGGTGGAAACGAGCACCCCTATCAGTAGTTGCTTAACCCCTGGTGTTATTTTTGATAAGTGTTTTGCCTCTGGCATCTTGAAATATATATGTTTATTCTGATAATTATGCCCTTAAGTTGTGAAATTGTGAATGATTTCATTGTAAGAATGTCTGTATGGTGTTTTGATCAATACTGGTAGATGCATGTTTATAATGGAAAGACTACGTATGGCTTATGTCTTCATAAATCGCTATTTATATGCTTACCAACCTAATTTAGACCGCATGTCTGATTTGTGGGAGAAAGGTACCCTTATATGCCTTAGTTAGTACCCTGGGTAAGAACCTCCCCTTAGAGATACCCTCCTTGAAAATCCCATCAAGAACCGGGAAAGCGAATGTGAAGGCGTAAGGCCTTAGTAACCCTGCACGAGGAGGAACGATCCTCTTGAAAACCCGAGATAGTAGTATAAGGATGAAGTATCGAATCGATGGATGAGATTCCGTTGGGAGATCTATGGTCACTCATGACCGTCAGATCGGAAGAAGAAGATGGAGTGTTAAGTTCCTTACCCCTTGGTTTTCTGTGTCTTTGTGGGCAGCGAAGAATTCGGGACCGTAGATCTCCAAGGTCCATGGGAGTATTTAGACCGTTGATTTTCTACGTTTAGGGAGTCGTGGAAGAATGCACGGGTAGGAACCAATCTGAGCCATCAGATCTCGGCTGGAAAACCTGATAGTCGTTGGATCGATCAGGAGTTACCGGGGGATTAAGACCCCAGTGTATAGGGGCGAAAACCTCGGAATAGATCTGAACCGTCCGATTGACGGAGGCCACGTGTCGTGAGATTACCCATTTCGGGAAATCGAGAATCACGAAATTGTAAGTCCTGATGACGAGAGTTCAGGATTTTCCATAGTAAAAACCCCGAAATAGATTTGAACCGTCTGATTGACGGAGGCCACGTGTCGAAAGATTACCCTTTTCGGGAAATCGGAAATCGCGGAATCGAGAATCCTGATGACGAGTGTTCGGGATTTTCCATGGTGAAAACCCTGGAATAGATCTGAACCGTCCGATTGATGGAGGCCATGTGTCATGAGATTACCCATTTCGGGGAATCAGGAATCGCGGGATCGGGAGTCCTGGTTACGAGAGATCGGGACTTTCCATGGTGGAAATCCTGGGACAGATCTCGACCGTCCGATTTACAGAGGTTACATGTCGAGAGATTAACCACATCAAGACACTAGGGATCGAGAATTCGGGAGTCCCGTGATCGAGAGTTCGGACTCTCGTGATGATAAACCCAATGAATGGACGAGATTCCTTCGGAGGATCTTAAGGTCTGTGACGATCGTTAGATGTGAGGAAGAGATGCCGGCTTTAAGCCAGGGCGC
>JZKD02S1426033.1:0-11109 GCA_000966675.3 Picea glauca | reverse complement strand
TTAGAAGGTAAATAATAAAGTGAAGTGATGAGTGTACTATAAGTCAAAGTGGATACAAAATAAATTATTTAAATAATAAAGTTAATGGAGAAATTACTAAGTGGAAAAGTGGTTAGAAGTTGGTTAACCCTAAAATAAGGAAAGTGGGTTAAAATGGTTAAAAGGTAACCCTTGGAGGAAGCTACATGAAAGTATAAATAAGAGGCAAGGCTCTGTCATTTGAAATCACACTTGAATATCTATTTTTGGGAAAGGTTATTTGGGAAGATATTATTGATAGAGAAAAATTGCAGTAGAAAAAAGTGCTACAGGAAAAGTGCGACAGGAAAACTGTGGCAAAAAATTCCCGGAGGAAAAAGTGCCACAAAAAAATCATGGCAGAAAAATCACGGCAACAACATGGTTGGGGTCTATTTATGAGAGATATGGCACATATTATTTGAGGTATGTGTTTTGAGCTAGGGTTTGTCTATTGATATGGTATTGGATGTTCAGTATTGCTGCATATATAATATTTCTTGAGGGATACAGTTGATATTTTGTTGTTGGTATTTGGCATATGGGTATTGGTCTTTTGGTTGTGATGTGTTGCTGAAGTTGTTGGTATTTGGAATATGGGTATTGGTCTTTTGGTTGTGATGTGTTGTTGAAGTTTTTGGTTTATCTTGAGGCTACATAACAGTGAGGTTGTGGCACATAGTTTGATGTAAGGGTTTACGGTATTTGGTTTATGGATATAGTGGTGAATTGTTAGATAACTCTTGATGGTTATATTGGTGTATGTCTTTGGTATATAGTTGAGGTACATGTTGGGTACATGGTTGAGACAAGTAGTTGGTGAGTTAGCACATACATGAGGTGTATAGTTTATGAGTTGGAACATACATGAGGTTTATAGTTGATGATGTTGGTACATCTTGATGAGTCAAGGTTGATGCATGGTTAATGTATGGTACATGTTGGTTTAGGTTATTGGTAGAGGTTGTTTGGTGCAGGTTGATTGGTATAGGTTGTTACAGGTTATTGGTACAGGTTGATAGTGATAGGTTGACAGTGGCAGTAGTTGATTAAGTGATAGTGACAGGTTTTCTACATTTGGCATTTATATTTCAGAGCGGTTGGATGGGGCAAGGGCCAGTGGTTGTAGCTGGAGAACTTAGGGGGTTGTATCCTCCTTCTGGTTGTAGCCAGAGAATTGGGTATTTGGAGCTTCCCTTAGGTTGTAGCCTGAGAAACCAGGGGGTTGGAGACTCCTTCCAGTTGCAACTAGAAAACAAAGGAAGTTGGTGCTTCCAATGAATGTAATTCTTCAAGACATATAAGTAAAAGTGTTCCATGGTTTTCTCCCACTTTGGGTTTCCATGTAAAAACACTGGTGTATTGTGTATGCGTATGATTTCTCATTTGTTAATTGTTTATTTACTCTACAATTATTGGATGATAATGCTACACTGATATAACACTTGCATTATTTGGTTAAAAAGAATCAAATTTCTCTATTACTGATTCACCCCNGTTAGAAGTTGGTTAACCCTAAAATAAGGAAAGTGGGTTAAAATGGTTAAAAGGTAACCCTTGGAGGAAGCTACATGAAAGTATAAATAAGAGGCAAGGCTCTGTCATTTGAAATCACACTTGAATATCTATTTTTGGGAAAGGTTATTTGGGAAGATATTATTGATAGAGAAAAATTGCAGTAGAAAAAAGTGCTACAGGAAAAGTGCGACAGGAAAACTGTGGCAAAAAATTCCCGGAGGAAAAAGTGCCACAAAAAAATCATGGCAGAAAAATCACGGCAACAACATGGTTGGGGTCTATTTATGAGAGATATGGCACATATTATTTGAGGTATGTGTTTTGAGCTAGGGTTTGTCTATTGATATGGTATTGGATGTTCAGTATTGCTGCATATATAATATTTCTTGAGGGATACAGTTGATATTTTGTTGTTGGTATTTGGCATATGGGTATTGGTCTTTTGGTTGTGATGTGTTGCTGAAGTTGTTGGTATTTGGAATATGGGTATTGGTCTTTTGGTTGTGATGTGTTGTTGAAGTTTTTGGTTTATCTTGAGGCTACATAACAGTGAGGTTGTGGCACATAGTTTGATGTAAGGGTTTACGGTATTTGGTTTATGGATATAGTGGTGAATTGTTAGATAACTCTTGATGGTTATATTGGTGTGTGTCTTTGGTATATAGTTGAGGTACATGTTGGGTACATGGTTGAGAAAAGTAGTTGATGAGTTAGCACATACATAAGGTGTATAGTTGATGAGTTGGCACATACATGAGGTGTATAGTTTATGAGTTGGAACATACATGAGGTTTATAGTTGATGATGTTGGTACATATTGATGAGTCAAGGTTGATGCATGGTTAATGCATGGTACATGTTGGTTTAGGTTATTGGTAGAGGTTGTTTGGTGCAGGTTGATTGGTATAGGTTGTTACAGGTTATTGGTACAGGTTGATAGTGATAGGTTGACAGTGGCAGTGGTTGATTCAGTGATAGTGACAGGTTTTCTACATTTGGCATTTATATTTCAGAGCAGTTGGATGGGGCAAGGGCCAGTGGTTGTAGCTGGAGAACTTAGGGGGTTGTAGCCTCCTTCTGGTTGTAGCCAGAGAATTGGGGATTTGGAGCTTCCCTTAGGTTGTATCCTGAGAAACCAGGGGGTTGGAGACTCCTTCTAGTTGCAACTAGAAAACAAAGGAAGTTGGTGCTTCCAATGAATGTAATTCTTCAAGACATATAAGTAAAAGCGTTCCATGGTTTTCTCCCACTTTGGGTTTCCATGTAAAAACACTGGTGTACTGTGTATGCGTATGATTGCTCATTTGTTAATTGTTTATTTACTCTACAATTATTGGATGATAATGCTACACTGATATAACACTTGCATTATTTGGTTAAAAAGAATCAAATTTCTCTATTACTGATTCACCCCCACTCTTAGTAATCCAAGAATTGGTATCAGAGAAGGTTCCTTCATAAATCAGTTTAACCACTGAAAGGAAGATCATGGAGAGCAAAAAATTGTATAAAAATGGAATACCATAGTTTGATGGACAAAATTATGCATTTTGGAGCATAAGGATGAAGACATATATACATTCACAGTGATTTGAAATTTGGCAATCAATTGTAGATGGATACACGGTACCAGTAGTTCCACCAACAAATGCCAAAGCAGTGAAACTCAGTCAAAATAATTCCAAAGCCACAAATGCACTTCTGAATGGTCTTAGTGAAATGATATTCACCAAAGTTGCACATTGTAAATCCACTAAAGAGATTTGGGACAAACTTCAAAATAATTATGAAGGAGATTCAAAAGTCAAAGAAAAAAAACTTCAAACTTACAGAGGTCAGTTCAAACAACTTAATATGAAGGAAGATGAGAATATTGCAGCTTAATTTTTATGAGTTGATGAAACAGTAAATGAAATCATAGGATTGGGAGAACAAATTGAAGAATCTGTAATTGTTCAAAAGGTACTAAGATCTCTTTCTATGAGATTTGACCCTAAGATATCAACACTAGAAGAAAGAGCAAATATGAACTCAATAAACATGGACAAATTACATGGAATCTTCATAGAATATGAAATGAGAACTGAACATGAAAATCCAGATACAAAAGAACTAGCCTTCAAAGCATCCAAAAAGTCAAAGAAAAAATAAAAATAGCTTAGCAACAATAGTGACGTCTCAAAAGATGATGAAGAAGTGGCCAACTTTGTCAAAATATTGAACAAGGGAACCAATAGTAGGTATAGAGGTAATCTTCCTTTGATTTTGTTTAATTGTGATGGTATTGGTCATTTTTATAACAGATTTCCTCATAAGAAAAAGAGAAATGATGAAGGTTACTCAAATAGAAAAAAAACATGTAAAGGAAAAAGAACCACAAAGAATTTTTTCAAGAAAAGATTATGCACCAAAGAAGACATCCCATCATCAGATGAAGATGAAGTCAGTGACAGTGAGACAGAAAGAGTTCTATTGTTGGCAGTAGAATAATCTGATAAAGAAGACTCTAAAGAATAATATGAAGAAGCCGAAGAAGAATATGAAGAGGTAGAAGTTGACTATCGAGAAGAATTCATGTGTGGCATATCAGTTATCAGAAGAGAAAAGAAGAAAAACAAGAAACTACAAGTGAAACTAGACAAGAAAGAAGACACTCAAGAAATAGAACAAATGATCATAAATTTGAAGGTTCAAATAGAATAAGATAAAATAATTGAAGAAACACTCAAAGAACAACTAGAAGAAAAAGACAAGATCATTAGAAATTTGGAAGCAGAGATTGTCACATTAAGAAATGATCTTCAAAAGAAAAATATGTAGAATAAATCAAAATTTTTGGATGACATTATCAACAGTCAAAAACCTCATCATGACAAGTTGAGACTTGGATACAATCAAACAGAAAAGGGATCAAGCTCCAAAACAATAGAGCAAAAAACATATCCAAAAAGCTATGCAGAAACAATCAAAAGGGATAGGAAGATCTACAAGGAATATTATAGGGACACTCCTCCATAGAGAAGATTTAGATTTCATAATCACCAACTGACAGATAGGCCCCAAGAAGAAGAGGAATTCATAAGAGTACCTCCTTTCAAAATATATTCAACTCCCAGATATCAAACTATCTTTTCTGGTTTATGTTATGCATGTAATAATTTTGTACTTAAAGTTGTGAGTTGCAGAGCTAACAACAGGAACATAAACAACTTTGAAATTCATACAAAAAAGGGTTATCTAAGAAGGCCTAGTGAAACACAGAGAAGAATTTACAACAAGTTTGAATATTTGAGAACCGAAGTGGAATGTTACAAATGTAACAACTTTGGACGCATGGCCAAAGATTGCAGAATTACAGTCCCTCCTAGAGAACCGCAATAGAATTACAACAATCATAGATAGGAACCTTATAAAAGGACATGGATAAGAAAGAAGAATCAATATAGCAATGAAGAATGCACACTCTCTCTACAATATAAGCAAAATAAACGTGGTTGGAATGTTGATAGTGGCTATTCAAAACACATGACAAGTGATAGAGACATGTTTCTTACATTAAGAAAGGAAAGAGATGGACCAATCTCCTTCAGAAATGATGATTCAGCTAAAATAATTGGAAAAGGCATAATAAGAATTGGGAACAAGAATACCAAGGCAGAAAATGTTCTACTAGTAGAAGATATGAAACATAATCTTCTAAGTGTGAGTCAAATGTGTGACCAAGGTCATAAAGTTACTTCTGATTCACAAAAGTGCGAGATAAGAAAAGAATATTCAGGAAAATTGATTTCAACAACTGCGATAAATTCAAGCAACATATATGTATTAAGTGAAATTGGAAATGAAAAGTGTTTCCTAGGAAAGGAAGGTGAAAGTTGGCTATGAAATAAAGAAATGGGTCACACACATTTTCATAACCTTTTCAAAGTCAGCAAAAAGGAAGCGGTTAGAGAAATTCCCCAGATCACGAAAACAACCAACACTTTATGCAAGCATTGTCAACAAGGAAAGCAAACAAAGACCAGATTCAAATCAAAGGAATATTCAATGAAAATACCATTGGAAATTGTGCATAGTGATCTAGTTGGACCAACTACAACAAAGGGTTTAAAAGGTTAGAAATACTTTATGTTATTAGTTGATGATCACACAAGAATGACTGTAGTTTTCTTTCTCAAGAATAAGTCAAAAGATTTTGAAAACTTCAAGGTCTACAATGAAATGGTTGAAAATGAAATGGATTCGAAAATAAAATGCTTGAGATATGATAATGGAAGAGAGTTCACTTCAAAGGAATTTATGGACTATTGCAACAGTCATGGAATAAAAAAGAAATTCTTCGTTGCTAGGACACATCAACATAATGAAGTTGTTGAAAGAAAGAACAGGATAGTATAAAAAATTGATCGAACAATGCTAATGAATTCCAAATTGACAGATATATTTTGGACACAGGAAATGCATACAATAATTCACATTCAAAACCAAGTAATGCTCATAAACAACATTGAAAAAAATCCCTACGAGCGATGGAAAGGAAGACCAACAAATGTGAAGAACTTCATAGTTTTTGGAAGAAAATGCTACACCAAAAGAGAATATGGAAGAATGGGAAAGTTTGATTCTCATGTGGACAAAGGAGTACTTGTTGGTTACTCAAGTACAAGGAAAGAATACAAGTGTTACAACCTAATATTGAACAAAGTTGTGGAAAGAATCAACATAACAATTGATGAAATAGGTAGACCAGAATTAAAGGAAGAAGAAAATGAATCAATGGAACAACTTTACGAAGAAGAAGAAGATGATGAAAAAGAAGTAGAAGGGGAAGATGAAGAGGATCCGAAAAAAGCATAAGAGAAATTTCAACAAGTGCCTCCAAAGACACCTAGCAAACGAGTACAAAAGAATCATCCTTCAGATCAGATTATCGGAAACAAAGATGCAGGAGTTGAGACTAGAAGAAAAATCCATTCACCAAAACAAATTCACCTGGCACTCTCATCTACGATTGAACCAACCTCTTTTGAAGAGGCCAGCAAGGATGAATTTTGGAATAAGTCCATGGATGAAGAATTGGATCAAATAGAGAAAAATGACACTTGGGAATTAGTTCCAAGACCCAAGGATAAGAATGTGATCAACACAAAGTGGGTATATGAGAATAAATTGAATGAATATGGACAGGTTACAAGGAACAAATCTATATTGGTATGTAAAGGATATGCACAGGTTGAAGGAATCGACTTTGAAGAGATATTTTCCCCAGTTGATAGAATGGAACCAATTCGATTTATTTTAGATTATTCATGCTCCAAAAATATTAAAGTGTATTATATGGACATAAAATCAACTTTTTTGAATGGGAAACTTGAAGAAGAAGTCTACATTGAACAACTAGAAGGATTTCAATTGTCAAAGAATGCAGATTATGTGTGTAAATTAAATAAGGCCTTGTATGGTCTAAAACAAGCTCCTAGAGCATGGTACTCTAGCCTAGATAAATATCTATAGCAGACAGGGTTCAGAAAAGGAAGTGCATAAAACAATGTCGACATCAAGAAATTTGCAAAGGAGACGCAAAATGAATTTGAAATGTCATTACTTGGAGAACTATTCTTCTTTATGGGTCTTTAGATACATTAAAGAAATCAAGGAATTTTTATTTCTCAAAGAAAGTATATCAGAGAAATGTTAAAAATGTTTGGAATGGAAGATTGCAAACCAATTATCACTCCCATGCAAACCAGTTGCAAGTTGAGCAAAGATGATGATTCAAAGTCTACAGATCAGAGGAAATACAAACCAATGATTGGTAGCCTACTATATGTGACAACATCCATGCTGGCTGTAATGTAGGTAGTTGGGCAGGTGGCATGATTTCAAGCAGCACCAAAGGAATCACATATATTAGTAGTGAACAGGATTTTCAGATATCTCAAAGGAATCGAAGAGTTTGGATTATGGTATCCAAAAGGAAAGGATCTATTAGTTATTGCCTACACAGATGTAGATCGGGCAGGTTGCATTGATGACCAACAAAGCACCAGTGGATAAAAGTTATACTTGGGTGAGTGTTTGGTATCATGGCTAAGCAAGAAACAATCAACAGTATTTTTGTCTACAGTCGAGCCATAATATATTGCAGAAGAAACATGTTGTACATAGGTTCTATAGATGAAACAAACTATGACATATATACAAGTTGAGTATGATGATCCCATTCCAATATATTGTGATAATACAAGCACCATCTGTATCTCAAAGAAATTGGTGATGCACTCCAAGACGAAGAACATTCCAATAAAGTATCACTTTCTATAGGAATAGGTTGGAGAGAAGAACATCAAAGTTGAATATGTGGGCACAAAATAACAAGTGGAAAACATCTTTACAAAACCACTTCCATGGGAATCCTTTGAGTATCTTTGCCAAAGAATCAGAGTAATTTATACTCCAAAATGAATGCTTTTGAACGCTTATCTTATATGTCTTAGATTTACATGAGGAAGCACCATAAAGAGGACAGTTCAGGTTGGGAGATCAATTTTAGGAAGAGTTCAATATGGAGGAGTATCCCCAAGGACATTTTAGTTAGGGGAGCAGCCCCGGATGGAAATATACCTTTTCCATTGATGACAAAGGGGAAGAGATTTATCATATGCAGAACCCAGAGGCATGGTTCCTGGGGGAGCGATGGTCACAGGGGGAGCATGAGTGATCTGAATTCAGTATTGCATGGCATGACTTCAGTATTGCATCAAAGTGTTTCCATCAATGCCAAAGGGGGATATTGTTGATTAATTGGGTTGGTTGTCATTGATGTCAACCCTTGAAGAAAGTTCGNTACATGTGCACACTATACCATGAAATGTGCATGCAAAATGATATCAAACATCTCACCAACTTAAGTACATTTTCATTTACATTTACAATTGGGGGTTCAACCTAGGGGTATTACATTCCCCTCCCCTTATTTATGCATTGTCCTTAGTGCAATATATATACATAGATACAACCAAAATTTCAAAAATGCTCAAAAATATGTTGGTATTCTACCCGCATAGCATCCTCATAATCCCAAGTTGCGTCCTCAGGACCGTACCAAGTCCATTGGACCTTTACAAGCTTTATGGATCGATTCCAGATCCATTTGATTTTATGGTCTAGAATGCGTACCAGATGTACCTGGAAAGTGCCTTCTTGCTCCACCTAAATCACATTCCAATCAATAACATGATTAGCATCAGGTATATATTTATTAAGCAATGATGCATGAAATATATTATGAATGGTCATTGATATAGGGAAGGAAAGCATGTATGCTACAGGCCCAATCCTCCCTAGTATTTCAAACGACCCACAATAGTGAGATGCCAACTTTGAACAATTTCCCAACTTCAGGGAACTTCTATTGGCCTTCACTTTCAAGAATACATGGTCCCCCACTTTAAACTCCCTATGAGTTCTTCCCTTATCAACTGATCCAAGGGATCAAATTTTGCTCAAAATTTGAAATTGTTTGAAATTTCTTCAAATGAAACGAGAGCGTAGGCCTCATTTTTATGAACCCAATGCAACTTGTTTGGGTTCAAACGGACGTTGGGAGCGAGAGATATCGCATTCTGTTCAAAATGACAAATAGGTAAAAAAAAGGGATGCTGAATGTATAGTCTGTACAGTCCGTACGGACGCTGATGTGGCAGGCCATAAGACACATGGAAATATATATGACATGTGGTAGGCAGCTATTGGGATAGTTGGCATGTGACATGGTTTGTTGGCAGTGAATGGGATGGCGACACGTGGCCCAATCAATGGCCGCCACGTGTCACTTGTTTATTGGATTAAAATCTTTGCACTTGGTAGGAGTTGACCCTGTGACCTCCGGGCAGGGTAAATCCTTGGGAAAGGCTGCCCAACCGATGTTCCCACACATGTTACTTAACATATATATGCATTGTAATATATTTGAATTTGCAAAATTGTGTATTGGGGCGTGAACTGGGTCGGGGCTAAGCCCCAACCCATGGTTGTATATATGTGTATTGCATAGGACTAGTGCTACGGGTGGTTAAACCCACCGTAATATATGTTGTAACCATTTGAAATGTGCGCGGTTTGATATAACATGTGACCAACGTGTATGTGCGCGGGTTTAACCTTATGGTTTTGTAAATGGTTTGAACTTTAGCCCTGTTGTGTATTGCGCGCGGTCATGTGGTGACCATGTGCCCACGGGCCTTGGTAGTTAAAGGTCGGTGTGTAACCGTTTGATAGTTTGTACCGATTGTGCGGTTGCACCTGGTGCCAATTTTTTACACTTTAAAATGTGTGTGGGCTAGGTTGAGCCAACAAGGGTGTGTTTTGTAGATGTAGAGACAACAAGCTTGAAGGGGGGACTTCCAGGAAGCCTATCTTATTCAATTTTTGGCCAAATGAGGTGCCAAAAAAGCCCAGCTAGGGGTTTTTGGATGTTCTGAAGCCATTGGAGTAGTCTATTTGTAATTTTGAGAATTGTAAAGAATATTTTTGAGCACTTTTAGCAAATAATACAAATGATCCATTGGAAGCTAGACTAGGAGATGTAGCCCAAGAGAGGGGTGAACTCCTTTATCATTTGTTGTGTTATGTGTTTTCTGTTCACTAATTTTGCTGTTGTCTATATGCATCTTGAATGAGTAAATCCTATTAAATTTGTGTTTCAAAGTTGATCCATTTGCATTTTAACACATAAAATTAACTTGCAAATATTTTCAAGAATACAAGTCTTCACTTTTAGATCAAGTTAGTTTCAGAGCATAGGTTTTTGAAGACTTGATTATTTGCAAGCATTTTGTTTTCTGATGCTCACAAGGTTGAAACTCACAAGAGGAGAAGGTCAACTTGTGGAGCCAAGTTCTCATCCTTCAAGGAGGAAGCATATATCATCACCACAAGTTTCAAGGAAACATTCACCAAGTATGGATCATGAAGAGAGTCATGAACATGTTCATGTAGAAGATGAAGATCTCAGAAAGGCTGTCATGGAAATGAGAGAGATGATGAAGATCTTGATGGAAAGGAATACAAGGTTGCAAGGTGAAAGTGCCAACCCTTCAAAGCATAAGGGAGACAGTGGTGATAAAAATCCAAATGGAAATGGAGGGAATGGTGCTTCTCCACCACCCTCTCCTCCATCTTCTTCTTCTTCTTCTTCTACCAATTCAAGACCTCTTCCGAACTCTCTAAAGGGACATGGTAAAAATCCTTCACAAATTCTTTCATTAAAGCTTGATATTAAATTTGAATTGCCAATATACAATGGAGAAGTTAATGCTGAGAAATTAGATAATTGGATTCGTCAGATTGAGGTGTATTGTAGGATACAAAAAAATCAAGATGATGAAACTAAGATTTAGCTTTCTTCTTTAAGATTGGATAGTGAAACACTCATTTTGTGGGAATCCAAGACTCATGAGGACATGAAGAAACATGGTAAAATTTTAACCTCTTAGAATGATTTTATTGTTGCAATTAAAAGACAATTTTACCCATTGGCATATATGCAAAAGGCTACTATGGATTGGCAAA
>JZKD02S1426022.1:0-11109 GCA_000966675.3 Picea glauca | reverse complement strand
TAGAAAGTTCTTAAATGCTAGATACCTTACTAAGTTAGTCTTTCTTCTTTTTCCTTGTGTTACCCCTTTCTTTTTATGTTTCCCGCTTTTTTCTAGTTTCCTAATTCTTTTAGATTTCTCTCTTTCCCTTTTTATTTAAAACTCAAATTGGCAGGAGTAGAACATTAAATTTCCCCCCCCTTCCCTTTTTAATTAATAATTTTTTAATTAGCATATGTGACAAAACACTTATTTCCCCTTTTTCCCCCTTTTTAATTTTATCCCCCAAAAGTTTTTTTTATAAATTAATGAATTGATTTCCCCTTTCTCGTCACATGATTAGTGATGATTATCATTATTATTTATTTTTATTTTCATTGTTATATAAATATATATTTTTATTTTTATCACAAGTATCACTTAGACCTAGACTTTAATTTCCTAGGCTGGGCGACATTTTATTAGGGAATTTCTTTTAAATCTTTCTCAACACAGTATTCGTTCTAAGGCCATATAGGTTTATTCATTTATTATTTAAAAACACGACGTGCCCTTTATGATGCACTAGGTGCTCCAAGGGTGCCACTCGCCCCATTATGTTTCCCTTGTACGACGTGCCCTTCAGGACACACTACGTTCTCCAAGGGTGCCACTCACCTCTTTCCATTTTTCTTGTGCGATGTGCCCTTCAAGACACACTACATGCTCCAAGGGTGCCACTCGCCTCCTAACTAACTTGGTAGACATCAAAACCCCTAGAGTCAATACTCCGCCAAGTGATATTGTGGGAGACTAATGGCCTCTAAGGAATAAGGCCCCTCCCTTAATGCACACCCCTTAGAATCATTGTGAGTGACTATCGCAGTCGACCCTCATGTTATCATGGGTCTTCTCGAATTAGGTAGTCGTTAACCTACAATTCGATCCACGATGGGAGTGATAGTAGGTTGTGGCAGGGATGTTGTCCACACCTCTCCCTCAACATATTGGGTAGTCGTGCGTGACCCCTCTACTCCACATGTGAGTCTGGTCGGCAAGCTATCGTTATCCTGCATCATCAGTGAATCATGTCAGAAATATATCCATACTCATATCATCTAATCAGATGCACAAATTTCATATATACAACAACCAAACCCAAATAGTCCACTCCCTGACTCGATCCAAAGTCCAAGGGGTTCCATCGATGCCTCTGCATCCCCGAGGTCCAAAATCCTACACACTCAGGAAAACTGATTCAATAGCACCTGTCTATGTCAATGCAGCAAAATAACATGTTATCAATTCATAACACCTCATAATCATAATCAAATGCCCAAAAGTATAATAATCTGGATCACTTGCGAGCAAGTTTCCTCAAAGAATAAGTTCACTCAGTGTGCGCAAGAATAGGATATTACATACACCCCCTCTTGGTCTAAACTTTGTCCCAAAGTTTCACAGTATATAAGTGTTGAAATAATGTGTATCACGGTATCATAAGTATATCTATCAACAAAAATGGAAATTGTTGGCGCATATTATGTGCGTCCTCCCAGGTCACTGAGTGTGGACTATAGTTGTCTCACTGGACCTTGACCTGATCTACTATTGGACGTTGTAGCTATCGAACGCGATGATCCAAGATATGGATCGACTCAGCCGTGAGCGCCCCTTCGTCTGATACTTGCAAGGAACTCATGTCAATAACATGTGTAGGATCACTAATACAATGTCTCAAAATAGATACGTGAAAAACATCGTGCATATGCCTCAAGGAATCAGGCAAGTCTAGTCGATAGGCCATGGGCCCCTTCTTCTCCACAATGTCAAAAGGTCCCATGAACTTAGGAGAGAGTTTAGGTCCCTTTCCAAACTTGATCAAAATCTTATGCGGTTTTACCCACAAGAAGACTAGGTCGCCAACCTCGTAACTCTTATGTCGATCTTGCGCTTATTTAATCCTTTTTCTTATTGTTTTCATTTTCTCTTCCATTTCTTGGGTCACTTATGGTCCCACTAGGACCCTATCCTCAAGCCGATCCCAACTCAAAGGCATCCAACACGATCGCCCGTAAAGAAACTCGAAAGGCGCCATCTTAATGGTGCTTTGGTAACTGTTGTTATAAGCGAATTCCACCAGTGGAAAGAATTCTTCCCAATGCTTTTTTTGGTCCATCACGTACATGCACAACATGTCCTCCAAGGTTTGGTTTGTTCGTTCGTTCTTCCTGTCAGTCTCCGAGTGATACAAAATACTAAAGTTAAGTTGGGTTCCCAAGGCCTCTTGTAAACTAGTCCAAAATCGTCCAGTAAACATCGATCCTTGATCGGATATAATCCTCTTAGGCACGCCATGCAGCCTCACGATCTCACTGATGAAAACTCTAGCTATGTCAGGTGCTTGATACATCATACGCATAGGAATAAAATGAGCACTCTTCGTCAGAGTGTCGACTACTATGAAAATCAAGTCATGTCTCCTTGTCATCAATGGAAACCCAACAATAAAATCCATCTAAATAAACTCCCATTTCGATTCTGGAATAGCATGTGGTTGTAATAATCCTGCTGGATGTCTTTGTTCAACGTTTAACTACTGACATTCTAAACATTAGGCCACATAGTTGACTATGTATCCCTTCATTCCTTTCCATAAGAATAAGGGCTTAAGATCCGCCCTCATCCTCGTGACTCTCGGGTGATCTATGTATACTTCTCTATGAGCCTCGTTTAGGATCAGGCTCCTCAACTCGACGTTCAGTAGTACGTAAATTTGATTTTTAAACCTCAATAATCCATCGTCGTCAAACATAAATCCTTCAAATATTGGTATCATCATTGTGTTTTGTCCGATAAAATCCTCGACCTCTTTGTACCAGTCATCGTCACACTATAAAGTTAGAATATTTTCATGTAGATTTGTATGAAGAGGCAACACCGAAAATATGTGGGGTCTCTGAATCAATGCATCTGCCACTCGGTTCACTGTTTCTTTTATTTAAGTAATCTCAAAATCATACTCGCTAAGTAATTTCGACCAACGTTGTTGTCGCGTATTCAGGTCGCTTTGTGTAAATATGTGTTGTAGTCCACAGTGGTCCATCCTTAGTTCAAATTTTCATCCAACAAGGTAGTGTCTCCAAACCTTCAAGGCATATACAATGGCTAACAACTCCAAATCGTGTATCGCATAGTTCTCATCATGCTTTCTCGGTTTCCTTGAGATGTAAGCGATCACTCGATCGTCCTACATCAAGACTCGGCCTAAGCCTTCCTTGGATGCATCAATGCATACCAAGAATTCCAAGGCCATGTCAAGGACCTTTAGTATCAGTGTTTTTTTCAACAGCTCTTTGAGCCTCCCAAATGCTTCCGCGCATTTATCGATCCAAACAAACTTCTTGTTCTACTTCTGCAATTTCGTAATCAGATTTACTATCTTTGAAAATCCCTCGATGAACCGTCGATAGTATCTTCCTAAACCCATGAAGATACGCACTTCTGGGACATTCGTCGGCACATGCCATTCCATAATAGCCTCAACCTTTGCTGGATCCATGGAGATACCTTCATCGGAGATGACATTCCCTAAGTAGTGAATCCTTGATTGATAAAACGACCATTTGGACAACTTCCCATATAATTTGTGCTCTTGCAAACACTGCAGTACCAAGCGCAAGTGCTCGTCATGCTCCTCCGTCGTCCGAGAGTAAATCAAAATATCGTCAATGAATACTTAGACAAACTTGTCCAAGTACTCATGGAACAACCCGTTCATCAAAATCATAAATACCCCTGGGGAATTTTTCAGTCCAAACGGTAAAACAACAAACTCGTAATGCCCAAAACTCGTCTTAAAGGTGGTCTTAGGGACATCATCCTTCTTAATCCATAATTGGTGATATCCTAATCGCAAATCGATCTTTGAGAACATCGTCGCACCCTTCATCTAATCGAATAGATCATCAATCTTCGACAACAAATATTGATTCTTGATCGTTGCCTTGTTCAATTGACAGTAGTCAATGTAGAGCCTCCACGAACCATCCTTCTTTCATATGAAAATAACAGGCGCACCCCAAGGTTACACACTTGGACGTATCAGTCCCAGGTCCAAAAATTCCTTCAGTTGCATTCTCAACTCCTGTAACTCCGGGGTCGATATCCGATAAGGCGTTCTAGCTATTGGTTCAGTCCCCGATTTTAGGTCTATAGTAAACTCAAATTACCTCTCCGATGACATTCTAGGTAACTCCTTCAAAAAGACTTCTGCAAACTCTCTCACCACCAGAAGGTAATCTAGACCTTCCGCTACACCCTTTTCGTTTAACGCGAGGATCACATAAATCTTACATCCCTTGTGCATGCTCTTCTGTAGTTGCAAGGAAGAGATGAACCTCGGGGAAACTCTCTTGTTTCGTCCTACAATCACACATATTTGTCCCTCATCATCGACCAAGCTCAATCATTTCGTCTTCTAGTTGAGTATCACTTCATGTGATTCCAACCATTCCATACCGATCACGATGTCATAAGATCCTAAGTTCATGATGTACAGGTTGGCCCTGGTGACAAACTCTCCCAGGTTAAGGATACAGCCTGTAACCCTTCCTCCAACCTTCTGTTTGGCTCCTAAATCCATCTCTACAAAGATAAACTCATCATGTTTGACCGCATTTACCTTAATCCTTTTTAGCACTGCACCAGAAATGAAACTCTTGGTAGCATCGGGATCTACCAAAATACTAAGGGTCTGGTCAGCGACGATACCTGACGTCTCGAGAACAATCAACTGGTTCTTTTCCTGGTGGTTATTCACCACTGCATGAATCTGATGGGCCTTGCCCAAATCTCCCACGGTAGTGGGTCTGGCTTATCCATATGCTCTAGTCCTCTCCATTGGGCAGTCGCGCTGGTAATGTGGCTCCCCAAATGTCCAACACCTTTTTTTTCGGTCTAGTACTCCCGGTACCCGAAGTAGAAGATGACATCCCACCGGCCTAGAATCCTGGTCTGTTCTGTTGAACATGCCTAAAATTATGCTACTGTGGTCAACATTTCTATTGATGGTGTGGTCCACGATAAGGTGTTCGTTGTTGAGGCTTCAGTCGTTTAGGTGTAGTGAAAGTGGATCCCCTCTAGAAGCCACGATATCCTGGCGTATGTCTGGCCAGTGTCTGATGTTGTTGCGCACCATAAGACACCTGATCTATTGGTATCACCGGAGTCCTACTCTGACCCGCACTAATAAGCTCTTCCTCTACTATGAGGGCCTTTTGGATGACATCATGCAAGGTTTGAGTCATCATAATCCTAACCTTTGCCTGTATGTTGACAATAAGGCCGAATATGAACCTATTGACCTTAATTTTCTTAGTATTAAGATGCAGAGCATACCGAAGAAGCTCCATAAAATGGGCCTCATACTCGGGAACCGTACGACCGCCCTGTCATAAGGCATTGAACTTGTTAAGATGACACTCAACGAACTCCCCTGATAGGTACCTCTCTCGAAACTGTTCCTCGAATATTTCCCATGACACATCTTCGACGACTATGTTCAGTTGTGGTAGGAGCATCTTTCACCATAGAAGAGCGCTCCCCTTCAGTTGAAATAATGTCATGTGGAACTTCAAGTTGGAGGTATAGTCATGAAGTTCAAAGCACATCACCATATTCGCTAACCATGCCTTGGTGGCTATGTTGTCTGGGGCACCAAAGAACTTGGGAAATTTGACCTTGTCAAGTTCACAGTGAATGCTACCAGTACCAACCGAAGCACGCGGTGGACCCTCAGGAGGTGTCGATGTCTTGGCCTCTTCTCTATCCAAATGAATAATCAGTGCCTTAGACATGTGCTGAAAAGATCTCATCAGTCCAACCACATCACCCATTGCTATCTGCTCCTTCCCGACAACCTATTTGTCTCCCTGGGGGTTAGACCCCTCTAGCGTGGATGCTACTAGAGGTGTCGCGCCTCCTCCCCTAGAACCCCATCGTCTTCCTCCACGGATTCCTCTAACCATGATTACCTGCACGAATACTAGTCAACTTAATTAGAAACATTATAATCAAATAGCATATCAACGAAATCCGCAGTGATCCCAAGTCGCGGGTTGAACCCGCTCTGATAACATATGTAACAACCCCCCTTCAATAAGACTACAAACGAAGAAGAAGTGCTATTTTTTTTTTTTGTTAATAGGAAAGAAGGTGATGACAACAACAGTTAACCACATAACTGACAACGAACGCAAGCACGTAGTCCAGGAAATAGACATCTATGACTCCACACACTAGCACAAGAGCATCTAGGCGAAACATGCATAAACAACAAGGAGAAAAGACTACCTACTCGACGCAAACATGACCACGTCTACAAGCTAAGGGACCAAATCCCCATCCCGACACCATGGCCCCAATGACCATTTGACTAGAACCTCGATGGTGCTCAACCAACACATGATGGAGTTCAACCCAAGCGTCAATAACAACTTACAACGAATAATAATACTCACATGGAAGGCACAAACTTCGGCTAAGTTATCATTTGCCTCTATCCGATGGGGCGCGCCATGATTCCCTCATTAGGACTCATGTTGTCCCTAGGTGATAGGTGAGGCGATAACCCTGGCACTACCTAACCTATTTGGACCAAGGACTCAAGATAAATCCAACATGCCAAGGGACAAAATAACTGACATGGAGACTACGCCTACACCCCCAAGCAATGGGTAATCAAGAAGCAAGAAGACATCGCTCAACAAAGAGCAATCCAATAAATGATTCGTCGATGACCAAGAAGCCCCAAGGTTAAGCAAAAAGTCTAGGCATGAAGGGTAGACTATTGTAACCAACCATCCCAAAACTCAACATTATGACTTGTCTAACAAGGAAAGCTATTAAGATAAAAGTCTGCAACAACTGGTATGGATTTTTGTTAGTAAAAAGGGGTGTTAATAATTCCCTTGAACAACAAACAACCTTTATTTTTCTCGATATCTAATCAGTCCAAGAATAAGTTAGTTGAGGTAATTATTTATTACGTCTTGCCCATTAAACACTAAATCTATGCCACCTAAAGATATTATATATCTCAATCACATACTAGCCTTAATATCTCATATAAATGCTATACTGCTAAATAAAACAAATGTTGCATTAAAATAGCTATGCTTGATTAATGTATCTATTCAACCATCACTCTAGGGTTGTTTAACTACCATCATTAACATTTATATAACAACGAAATTAGCATGAGTTAAACTATAAATCCCAGACATGAAGGTTTATGCACCAATAACTGTCGGTTGACTAAATGTTGTAACTACTAAGGAAATGACTGGTGAATTGCCGATCCATTATAAAATCATTATCCAGTTGGCTATGTGGATTTGTTGTCAACTCAATAAATACCTGTCTAAATAAGGAAAACTCACAATCATCTTAAAGGCCCAACCATTGTCTTTATAAAGGCAACTCGCAGTAATCTTAAAGGCAAATCATAGTCCTTAGAAAGGAAAAGTCGCAGTCATCTTAAAGGAAGAATCATAGTCTTTAAAACAACAAACTCGCAGTCATCTTAAGGGACAAATCACAGTCCTTAAAAAGGAAAAAAATTGTCAGAGAAATATCTCCATGCAATGAATCGCTTTCAAGTAAAAGCCAACGTATAACAATAAGTTTAGGCAATAAAAAGGCCTTCAGAATTCCCAGGGCAATAAATAAATGCAAAACACATTCCTGGAGAGGCAAATGTTGCCAGGTAACAAGCAAAATCATAGTTCAGACAAGAGAAAAATCATTGTACAATTATAAGCTTGTGAATTAAAATTATTCTATACAGTAAAATTGCTCGCATTTGCAGTAAAATTCTATACAGCAAAACAGTCACAACCAGTGGCCAAAAACGAAGAGTAAAAAAACTTCGCCATCAATCAATAAATTGCAGGGTTAATTATTTGCATCAAAGCACAAGACAACACTCTACCTGGAACAATCAATAGGGCTAGACGGTTGGGTAGAAACATCCGTCGCTCATCATCATCGCACAGAAAGGTAGGTAATTAGGATCTATAGGTATATTAACACCGAAGTGACAACTGTAGATCCACCTTCTAGATGACTGCCCAGGCAAGGATTGATGAGCTAGGGGCGAGGGAGAAGTAATAAGTGCAACTCATCACAAAATCAATAAAACCATAGGACGGTCCTGACATACAGGGATCGAAAGCCAAGGGAATCAATCAACAAGGAGTTTAAGGCTATGGGGGATATTCAATTATGAATTAAAATGCTAGGTCAATCATTGTCTTTACCCAATTAAAATACATAACTAAAAGCGTAAAGTATACTAATAATCTACCATGCATAAATAAAGGAAGTGTATTGTATCCCAAGTTGCCTGCTCTGAGTTGTTGTCCCACTCGCTCCGTGTAGCTCCTGCTTGTCGACCGATGAGACTTCACCAGTACCTCCCAACCAATGCTAAGGGTAATCTTCTTCCCCTTAGCCTCCCAAGCCGCAAATGGGCCACACACACTAATACAGAGAGCAACTAGCTCTGATCTCGCCTTCCAAGGATGAGCTACCACTCCTCCCCAAGCTGGGTATCCCAACTCCCTCAATCTAAGTCAGTCAAGTCTAAAATTATGCAGCATAATGTTGCACATAATAGAAGAGATCCATCCTCCTCCTCCTCCATCATTTATATAGAGTTTCTAAGTCCCTTACTTTCCCAAAAACCCATTTAATTTAATGCTCAATAATTTAATTCATAAAAATCCCTCCCCGTACATGTGTCACCCATCCCCTTCATTGCACCAAAAATTAATTCCATTAATTAATTAATTACCCCTATTTACCTCACCCACCTAAAATCATTCCTAGAATCGCTCCTAGGTGTCCCCAAATTCCCTTACACATATTAATGACTTACCCCCTTACTAATTTACTAGTTGAGTTTAATTTAGAAAGTTCTTAAATGCTAGATACCTTACTAAGTTAGTATTTATGCTTTTTCCTTGTGTTTCCCCTTTCTTTTTATGTTTCCCTCTTTTTCCTAGTTTCCTAATTCTTTTATATTTCCCTCTTTCCCTTTTTATTTAAAACTCAAATTGTTAGGTGTATAACATTAAATTTTCCCCCCTTCCCTTTTTAATTAATAAATTTTTAATTAGCATATGTGACAAAACAATTATTTCCCCTTTTTCCCCCTTTTTATTTTTATCCCCCAAAAGATTTTTTATAAATTAATGAATTTATTACCCCTTTCTCGTCACATGATTAATGATGATTACCATTATTATTTGTTTTTATTTTCATTGTTATATAAATATATATTTTTATTTTTATCACAAATATCACTTAGACCTAGACTTTAATTTCCTAGTTTGGGCGACATTTTATTAGGGAATTTATTTTAAGTCTTTCTCATCACATTATTCATTCTAAGGCTATATAGGTTTATTCATTTATTATTTAACAACATGATGTTCCCTTCAGGACGCACTAGGTCCTCCAAGGGTGCCACTCGCCCCATTCTGTTTCCCTTACATGACGTTCCCTTCAGGACACACTACGTGCTCCAAGGGTGCTACTCGCCTCTTTTCATTTTTCTTGCGCAACGTTCCCTTTAGGACACACTACGTGCTTCAAGGGTGACACTTTCCTCTTGACTGACTTGGTAGACATCAAAACCCCTAGATTCAATACTCCGCTAGGTGATCTTGTGGGAGACTAAGGTCCTCTAAAGAATAAGGCCCTTGCCTTATTGTGCACCCCTTAGAATCATCATGAGGGACTGTTGCAGTCAATCCACATGGCATCGTGGGTCTTCTCGAACTAGGTAGTCATTAACCTACAGTTCAAGCCATAGCGGGAGTGCTAGTAGGCTATGGCAGGGTTGCTATCCACACATCTCCCTCAATATCTCTGGTAGTCATGTGTGACCCCTCTACTCCACATGTGAGTCTAGTCAGCAAGCTATCGTCAACCTGCATCATCAACAAATCATGTCAGAAATATTTCCATAATCATATCATCTAATCATATGCACAAATCTCATATATACAACAATCAAACCCCAATAGTCCACTCCCTGACTCGATCCAGAGTCTAAGGGGTTACATCGATGCCTCTGCATCCTCGAGGTCCAAAATCCTGCACACTCAAGAAAACCGAGTCAATAGAACCTGTCTATGTCAATGTAGAAAAATAACATGTCATCAATTCATAATGACTCATAATCATAATCAAATGCCCAAAATTATAATAATATGGATCACTTGCGAGCAAGTGTCCTAAAAGAATAAGTTCGCTTAGTGCACACAAGAGCGGGATGTTACAATTTTTTTATATATTTTGTTCACATCATTACTGTTACACTTTTCTGAGCTCTTGGTGAGTGATAGTGGTTTCTTGGTGAGTGTTAGTGAGTGATAGTGAGCTCTTGGATCCGACGAGTTGGGTGGTCATTTTGGCATCGTGTTGGCACGGTCGGGCAGTCGTGTTGGTGGTCATGTGGGAAGTCATGTTGGCATTGTGTTGGCATGGTCGGGTGGTCGTGTTGGAGGTCATGCAGGCGGTCGTGTTGGCGCATGGTCCTGCGGGCGGTCGGAGCGTTGGAGCTGCAGGTAAGTCTAAAATCAAGTTTTCAATTTAAATTTTGTGACTCGCCCACGGGTTGTGACTTGGCCATAGGGGGCCATCCCTGTGTCCAAGCTATGGGTGTGTCAACGGATTGGCCACAGGGATGGCCCCCCGTGGCCAATTCACAGTGCATGGGTTGTAACTTAGCCGTGAGGGGGTATCAATATGGCCAAGTCGTGGGCACGCCAACGGCTTGGCCACAGGGCTGGCCCCCACGGCCAAGTCATAGCCCATGGATTGTGACTTGGTCGCGGGGAGCCAGCCCTGTGGCCAAGTTGTGGGTGTATTTAATTATATTTTTTATATTTTTATGTTAATTAGTATTTTAGATATTATATTTTATATTTTGATAAAACTTACATAAATATAAAAGTATATTGTGTAATTAAATGTTACACAATATATTTTTATATTTATGTTAGTTTTATATTTGTTAATTAGTATTAATTTCTTGGTACTGTGCAACATTAATATTTACGTTAATTTTAGTTTTGTTAA